>JAVHZT010000149.1:0-200000 GCA_035079005.1 Fraxinus americana | reverse complement strand
GCACCCCGAGGTAGAAGAGCAAACAAGAGCAATGAACAGCCTCAACCTATTGCAGTTGACCCACAGTTTTCCCAACAATTTTTTGTCATATACGAACTTTTACCCAAGCTACTGTGCCGCCGCCACAATATCCTCGACAATCGACACCACCACCTACACCACAACATATCAACCGTATCAAAAAGTCGTAGCAACACCAGAATCATTGCCGCAATTTTTGAAGAGTTTAGGAAACAGCATCACCAAACTGTGGTGGCAAAACAAACCCTTTGGAAGCAGAAGTCGACTGGTAGCTATAGGAAGATCTTTGAACTCATAGACTACCCGAATTCTAGAAGGGCTATTTGTGCAACATTTATACTCTTGAAAAGTACTAGACACTTGTGGGACTCCACCGCGTGGTCAAGGGTTCGCGGTCATGTTTGGACATGGGACGAGTTCAATAAATTCTTTTTGAAGAAGTACTACTCCATGAGTAAAGGAGATCCGTCTCAAGATGGCAATAAGAGCTTTCAACTTTGTGGCAAGTGCCAGAAACACCATCTGAGATCTTTTCTTATGTGAAAGAATGTATATTTTCAGAATGGAGAACTAGAAAGCATAGACATGTTTTGTCCTAAAAACAAACAGCTAGGGAATGGACAATAGAAATAGGAGAATGCACAACGAAAATAAGGGAACGTATAATAGAAACAGGAGAATACACAGTAGAGGCAGTGATATGCACTTAAGGAGTAGACAAGGATCTTTACAATGACTAAACAGGGAAAGGATCATAATTGAAATGTTTTGGTAGGTAACGTCCTAATATCTGACTTACTAGCCTATGTGTTGATAGATTCT
The DNA here is from genome assembly GCA_035079005.1 of Fraxinus americana. Taxonomy (NCBI): domain Eukaryota; kingdom Viridiplantae; phylum Streptophyta; class Magnoliopsida; order Lamiales; family Oleaceae; genus Fraxinus; species Fraxinus americana. Next base: position 199,157 of record JAVHZT010000149.1, on the reverse strand, counting down.
AGCTCAATTCACTCCTTTATATCCCTTAGTTCGTACATAACTGAGTATGATTGTTGAATCTGTACATTTTCTCTTAGTAGTGTCTATTATCTCAGGGATTGTGTTGAACACTGATCACATAGTTAAAATGGCAAGAATAGAAATTAAGGATAGAGTTGTATGTGATATAAATGAACGAATTGATTTGATTCGTGGGATGGACTAGCTATCCAAAAATCACACAAAAATTCATTGCTTTGAAAAGGAAATGGTCTTCCTAAGATCAGGAGAAGAGGAAATTTGATTATCTATAACTAGGAATAAACTCTTACCCCGCGTCATTTTTGCACTGAAAGTACAGTGGATCTTAAAATCAGAAGAAAGTGTAGGGTTCTTGATTTATGTGACAAGAAAGGAGGAAAACAATAAATTGGCAGTTAATGATGTTAAGGTGGTGCGAGAATATCTGAAGTTATTCTTGATGAATTACTAGGCATGTCGTCAAGTGAGTGGTAGAGTTCATTGTCGTTCTCCTCCCAGCTATACACCATATCTAAGGCGCCTTATTGGATGGCATCGAAAATGAACTAAAGCCATAGATAAAAGAATTGTTAGAAAATGGCTTATTTGGTCTATTGTTTCATATGGAGAGCGTCAGTGCTATTTGTTAAAGAAGAATGATTATAGGGAATTGAACAAATCACTATCAAGAATAAATATCATTTCCCTAGGATTGAGGACTTGTTTGACTAACTTCGGTGTTGTTCAAGATCGACCTGAAATTTTGTTACCATTAATTAAGAATCAAGGCAACCGACATCTCGAAGACAACTTTTAGAACTCGGTATGGCTACTACGAATTCTTAGTTATGTAATTTGGCCTGACTAACACTCCTGTAGTCTTTATGGATTTGATGAACATTGTCTTTCGCATCTTCCTAGAGTACCTTGGTGGATTTGTTATCGTGTTCATCGATGATATCCTTATCTACTCAATAAGTAACGAGGAGCTTGAAAAGCACTTAAGGATAATATTGGTAGTTCTGAAAATGGAGAAAATTTATACTAAGTTCAAGAAATGTGAATTTTGATTAGAACATGTAGCATTTCATAGACATGTCGTCACAGCCCGAGGCATAGAGGTTGACCCAAACAAAGTGGAGGCAATGTTAAATTGGTCGAGGCCAACCACTATAGGAAAAATTCGCAGTTTTTTGAGTTTAGAGGGTTACTATAGGAGGTTTATTGAAGGATTCTCCAAGATATCAGGATCACAAATGTAGTTAACATGTAAGGGTGTAAGGTTTGATTGGATAGAGAATGTGAGCAGATTTTTAAAGAACTGAAGCAGAAGCTAGTGAATGCTCGAGTGTTAACTATACCGAAATAATTGGAAGGCTTCATGATTTATAGTAATGCCTCTAAGTAAGGCATATGATGTGTCTTGATGTAGCACGATAAAGCGGTCAATTACGCATCAAGGCCATTAAAGCCACATTAGTAAAATTAACCCACACACGACTTAAAACTTTCTATGGTAGTCCATGAACTAAAATTTTGGAGACACTACCTTTATGGAGGCAAGTGTGACATCTATACAAACTACGAGAGTATCAAGTACATCTACATTCAGAAGGAATTGAACATGAGACAGAGAAGATACCATGAGTTGGTAAAAGATTACGATTGCAATATTCATTATCACCCAGGAAAGAGGAATGTTGTAGCAAACGCCTCGTGTTAAAAAGTGACGAGTCAAGTGGAGGCTTTGACCATGTAGGAGCCATTACAGAAGGAGTTCGAGATATTAAGACTTGAAGTGGTCGCAACACTATCGTGTAGTTGCTCAAATGACAGTATTTTTTATTCGGCCAACACTTTGTGATAAGATTAAGGACCATTAGAAAGTTGATTAGTCGATTGAATTTGTTAAGGCATAGATTGATATAGAAAAGCGAAATGATTTCACGATAAATAAGGACAAGACCCTAAATTATCAAAGATGCTTGTATGTACCAGACTACATTGAGTTGAAAAAGAAAATATTAGAGAAGGCTCACTTTGTTCCTTATTCAGCACATGTAAGAGGTACAAAGATGTAACGGGACCTTGAGGCAGTATTTTGGTGGAAAGGCATGAAGAGGGATAGATAGTCGAGTATGTTGAAAAGTGTTTAGCATGTCAACAGGTGAAGACTAGAAACCAACGACCGTCAGGGTTGCTTGAACCCTTAGAAGTTCCGAAATGGAAGTAATATAATGATGGACTTTGTGGTTAGTTTCCCAAAGTCAACAAAAGTTCATAGGACTATTTGGGTAATTGTGGATCGACTAACCAAATCAGCTCATTTCTTGTCGGTTCAGATGACACTTTCAATGGACCAGTTTGCTCAGTTATATGTGAATGAGATAGTAAAATTGCATGGCGTACCCATTTCAATCATATCAAATATAGTTCTAAGGTTCCATCAAACTTCTGGAAAAGTTTACATTGAGCTATTGGGACAAAGCTAAATTTAGTATGGCTTTCCACTCTCAGACAGATGAGCAGTCTGAGCAAATAATTCAAATGTTGGAAGATATGCTTCGAACCTGTGTCCTCAAGTTCGCATTCGGAGAAACATTTACCTTTGATTGAGTTCGCATACAACAACAGCTATTACACCTATATTGGCATGACACCATATGAGGCATTGTATAGGAGGAAGTGTAGTTTGCTGGCAGTTCATTGGGATGAGGTAAGTGAGCAAAAGACTTTGGATCCAAGATCATTGAACAAACAGTGCAGGTTATTGAGGAAATTCGAGCTAGTATGAAAATTGCTCGAGATAGATAGAAAAAAGAAAGGCTATAGAGTTTTTAGTAAGTGACAATGTATTCCTCGAGGTTACACCAATGAAAAGAGTGTTACATTCTCACTAAAGGGTAAGTTGCAACCAAGGTTCATTAGCCCATTTGAACTCTTGCAATGTATTGGGAATGTCGCGTATTAGTTGGCTTTACTTCCAAAACCTTCAACTGTGTATGACATCTTTCATATGTCAATACTTAGAAGTACGTCCCTGATTTGAGTCAGGTGGTCAACCATCGGTCCATTGAGTTATTCCAAGGTTTGACCTACGAAAAAAGTATCAATTATGATTATTAATCAGAAATTTCAAGCACCCATAAACAAAGTAATCTACTTGGTGAAAGTGCAATTGCGTAATCACCTAATGAGATACAACTTGGGAAAGAGAAGTATAGATGAGAGCTAGATATATTTCACGTGAATTTCAGGACGAAATTTATTGTTGGGGGTAAATTGTAACACCCCATACCCATGGGCCTAATTTTATTAATTTATCTTTGATCCATTTAGAAAATAGAGGATGTCTTCCTTGAAGACCTACCTGACCAGATACCTCCTTTATGGGACATCCAACATGATATAGATTTGGTCCCGGGAGCGTCGCTTCCAAATTTGCCTCATTATAGGATGAATCCTACTGAGTACACTGACTTCAGAGGCAAGTGGATGAACTCCTTCATAAAGGATTCATCCGTGAGAGTTTAAGTCCTTGTGCAGTTCCTGCGATATTGACACCTAAGAAAGATGGCTCTTGGAGGATGTGCGTAGATAGTCGTGCCAATAATAGAATCACAGTGAAATATCTTTTTGCCATTCCTAGGCTTGACGATATGTTAGATATGATGGTTGGTGCTACAATCTTTTCTAAAATCGATTTGAAGATTGGGTATCACTAGATTAGGATCTGCCTCGGTAACGAGTGGAAAATCGCCTTTAAAACGAAAGATGGGGCTGATTATGCATTTTGGACTAACCAACGCCCCCAAGTACTTTTGTGCGAGCAATGACACAGACTCTTCGACCCTTTATGGGTAAGTTCCTCATCGTCTACTTTGATGACATTCTCATCTATAGTAAAACTAAGGAACAACACTGGGATCATCTTAAACAGGTTTGTTTTGCCCTTTGTGCAACAAAATCGTATGCTAATGTTAAGAAGTGTTCTCTCTTCACCAATAGAGTTGTCTTCCTTGGATTTATTGTATCCTCTATGAAGGTATTTATTGACTTTGCTAAGATTCAGGCAATTGTTGATTGGGCCAAAGACTATACATAATGTCGGCGTTTTCATGGCCTAGCTATCTTTTACTATCGCTTCATCAAGAGGTTTAGCACAAGTATGACTCCTATTACGAAGTTCATGAAGAAATGAGAGTTTCAGTGGACATAAGAAGCGACTAAAGCTTTTAAACTAGTTGATAAGTGTGTTTTTACACACTTATTTAGTACTTTTTGTATTTAATTGGATTTTAATTGAGTTGATTTCTACGCATAATTGTGTAATTTTGTATGTTTGTAGGCTTTATACCCGAATTCGCGAAGAACGGAGTGAAAACGTGAAAAAAGGGGACTTAAATTGTACAAATTGGTGAAGTTAAGGACCAAGTTGCACATACCAAAAAGATGAAGGACTTGGAGTACAATTTCTGAAAGACCAAATTGAAATGAAAGTAAAATTATGAGGACCTATTTGTACAAGTTCAAAGAAAAGGGACCAACTTGCACATATGGAAAGGGATTGAACTGCAACTTCTGAAAATTAGGCTCTTGCGATCGCATGGCTTAGACCTATGCGATCGCCCAAGCATTTGCAGGGAATTGACACCCTTTGATTTTTGGCCTATGCGATCGCATGAGTTATAACCTTGCGATCGCATAGGTATAAAATTGTAATGGCGGTTTAATTTTTTATCTCGATTTCTTTTTCATTTTTTTTTATTTTCTTATGTTTTTAGCCTATTAGATTAGTTTACTTCTTAGTTAAGTGTTAGACTTTCATTAAATTTGATTATTTTATTAGTAGATATTTTTAGATATTTTATTTAACTATTTTCTGTATAAAAAGACTACCTTATCTCACTTTAAGGATATCTTTTCTCTCTCCCCTTTCTCTTACACGGTTTTTGCTCTTTTTCTTTTTCTTTCTCTTTTATTTTGTTTTCTTTATTTTAGTTGGTTTTTGGTTCATTTGGTGAATTCAAAGTTGATAACAAGGGTGATTCAATCAAAGAAAGTGGAGAAATCAATGAAGGAATGATCAAACTTGGCTTCAAAGGGTTGTATCTTTAAACTTTGTTGTTTTTCCATTATTTTTCCATTATTGTAATGTATTGGAACATGAATCCCCTTGTTATGATGTTTATGATAATGAACTAAATTAATTTTGTTGCAATTTATGGTATAACTTAACCTAATGCTTCATTAAATGTCAATTATATAATTGTTAGATTTTTATTATCCATTGATTATCAAAATAATAGTGTATCAATCATCATGTTTAAAATGATTTCATTTTTGGTGACGCTTAGATGAAATTATTAGGTTTTACATCATTTTTGGTGACGCTTAAATGACTGCAATTAATTTTAATGTGATTGTTGCAAGATAGTTGCATTTAATAGACACCAGTGTTCTATTCATCTAATTGACAACTAGATGAAATTATTATGTAATTATTTGTAACTGTTGAACAATGATTGCATTAATTAGACCGAAATGATTGATACCTCGGATTTGCATTAGTATATTTTTTGCGCGTTTAGGTGATATAGAAATATACACCTACTCTGAGTGACCCATTGAGCTATTTTCACAGATATTCATGCAATTGGTTAACTTTGTATCGACATAGAAATATGTGGTATGAATTGACTAATTAGGGTTAATATTCGTTCGAAAGAGGGTATTAGCTAAAACTGAAAAATCGGGTCTGACTACTTATTTTGATGATTAGCAGTTGCACGTGAATGAGTTGACATTAATGAAGTATAGGTTAAACGAAACATAAATTCCAACATCTTTTTAAAACCAAAACCTTTTTTACTTTTTAATCTGACTTTTATTCAGTTTTTAGTCTAACTGTAGTTTTTAGAATTTTAAATTCATTTTTAAATCTGTGTGTGTGTCGTCGTTAAAATTAAGACTGATAAACGTCGAATTGAATTCCACACTCTCTGAGGGATCGGCTTGGACTCTTTAGGTCCACTTTTACTACTTGTTCTCGACCCGTGCGCTTGCGGCATAGAATCGAAACCCGAACAAGTTTTTGGCGCCGTTGCCGGGAGTGTTTAGGTCAATTTGTCAGTTTAGTTGTCTTTTATTTTAACGAATTTTATTTTTGTTCTTTTTAATTTTCTCTCAAAAATCCAAAACTGTGGTTGTCTTCTGATTTCCAAAACTCCGAACTCGTTGACTTTTTATGCATCGTTCGCGAAGTCTCGATTTAGCTGAATTTGATCCAGAAATCGAGGAGACTTTTCGAAAAAGACTGCATGAACAGCACGAGTTGAGAAGACAACAGATTGAGATGGATCGACAAGGGATCCCTGTTGACCCTCTCATTCAGCCAGAACATGCCCCGAGGGATGATGTTCCGCCTGGTTTCATTAACCAAGTAGGAAGGATCCAGAATCCCGTTGTGAATGAGGAAGATATGCTGTTTAGGGATTTCCTGAACCGTCCTGTAGTTGAGAATCAATCAGGAATCATCTATCCTCCTTTTGGGCATCCAAATTTTCAACTGAGGCCTGATGTAATTAATCTGTTCTCCAACACCATATCATTTTATGGGAGAATAGATGAAAACCCTCATGCTTACGTGGCTCGATTTATGGAAATTGTTAGCAATTTCATTTATGAAGGAGTGAGTGAGGAGGCCATCAGAATGAGGTTATTCGTGCACACCCTGAAAGACAAGGCGAGAGAGTGGCTTGACACTCTACCGCCTAGGAGTATCACGAGCTGGGTAGAACTGGTACAGAAATTTACAACTAAATTCTTTCCACCCGCTCGTGTTGCCAAACTCAAGCACGATATAACCACTTTTCAACAATTGGACTCGGAGACTTTTCATGAAGCCTGGGAGAGATTCAAGGACATGCTTAGAAAGTGCCCAAACAATGGGATTACTTTAGCCCAGCAAGTCCAATACTTCTATGCCGGTTTAACTCTTTCTCATCGCTCAAATGTCGACTCATCGTCAAACGGATCTGTCCAAAACAAAAGTATCCGAGAGGCGTATGATCTATTTGAGGTGATGAGTGAACAAAGTGCTATGTGGCCGGATAGACGTGCTAAAATAGGAGTTAGTGGAGCTCGAGACAGTGAAGCATATTCCTTAGTTTTATCTAAGATCGACTCCTTAGCACGTAAAGTAGAAGGGCTTTCGACATCTTCTTCCAGCTCGCATTCAGCTCACATGATACAATCACCGCCTGTTTGTGATTTATGTGGAGCTAACCATCCCAGTCCTAGTTGTCCTCTGATTGCCAGTAGTTCGGGACCCCCCGAGCAACTGGCATATACTCAAAATTTTCAATGCCCTTATTCCCTTATTCCCAGACTTATAACCCTGGTTGGCGTAATCATCCCAACTTCTCTTATGGGAACAATCAAAATGTACTGAATCCTAAACCACAAGAGGAGAATGAAGGTTGGGAAGAGGCCATTGCTAAATTAGCAAATCATCAGTTGCAATACCAAGAACGCAATGATGCCTCTTTGAAGAATCTGGAAAGGCAAGTGGGCCAGATTGCTAAACTTCTCTCCGAGAGGCCTCAAGGGGCTTTGCCAAGTGACACTGAGACTAATCCTTGAGAGAAGGCACAAGCTGTTACTACCAGAAGTGGGATACAGTTGTCTGATCCCACGGTAGTACGACCCACTACACCTACTGCTGAGAAAGAGGTGGTACAGGAACCGACTGGAAATCCTGAACCAAGTACAACTGATGTAGTCGAGCCATCATCATCGATGGCTCCTACACCAGTTAAGACTTATGTACCACCTATCCCATTCCCACAAAGGCTCCAGAAGCACAAGTTGGACGTACAGTTTGGTAAATTTTTGGAGGTCTTTAAGAAATTACACATCAACATCCCGTTTGCTGATGCTCTAGCTCAAATGCCGAGCTATGCGAAATTCATGACGGATATCCTTTCTAACAAAAGGAAGCTTCAGGAGCATGAGACGGTGATGTTAACTGAAGAGTGTAGTGCTATCCTCCAAAACAAGTTACCTCCAAAAATCAAAGATCCAGGCAGCTTTACTATTCCATGCGTCATTGGTGATCTGAATATTAGTAAAGCGCTGTGTGATCTGGGAGCCAGTATTAACTTGATGCCATTGTCGATTTTTCGAAAGTTGGGATTGGGAGAAGTCAAGGCTACTACGGTATCCTTGCAATTGGCCGATCGTTCCATCACGTATCCTCGTGGTGTCGTGGAGGATGTGTTAGTGAAAGTTGACAAGTTCATCTTTCCAGCTGACTTCATTATCCTCGACATGGAGGAAGATCATGATATCCCTATCATTTTAGGGCGGCCATTTCTTGCCACAGGTCGAGCTCTAATTGACGTGCAAGAAGGGAAACTCATCTTACGGGTACAAGATGAGCAAGTCACATTTAATATCTTGAAATCTGTCAAGTACCCGTCGGCAGCCGAAAATTGCTTCAGAGTTGATATTGTTGATGAATTGGTTGCCGAATCTTTATGTAGGCGTTCTGAGGATCATTTTGAAAAATGCCTTATCAGTTCGTCGCATGTTAATGATGGTGACCCTGATGTTGAGGACCTGGTGAATTACTTGAATACTGTACCGTCCTGCACTTTCATCAGGGCACTATATGTTGAGGAATTAGACAAAACTTCTCCACCATCACTTCCATCACACCAAAAAGCACCTAAGCTTGAATTGAAAACTCTTTCACCTCATTTGAGGTATGCTTATTTGGGTGAATCATCCACGCTTCCGGTTATCATTTCTAACTCCTTGAGTGAGCTAGAAGTAGAGAAGCTACTTCGAGTTCTTCGAGAACGTAAGGAAGCCATTGGGTGGACGATTGCTGATATTCGAGGAATTAGTCCGTCTTTCTGTATGCACAAGATACTGATGGAGAATGACTTTAAGCCATCAGTTGAGCATCAAAGGCGACTTAACCCGAATATGAAAGAAGTGGTGCGAGCAGAAGTTGTGAAATGGCTTGATGCAGGCATTATCTATCCCATCTCTGATAGTCCTTGGGTAAGTCTTATTCAAGTTGTTCCAAAGAAGGGAGGTATCACCGTGGTAGAGAATGAAGACAATGAACTGATACCTACCCGACCTGTTACTGGTTGGAGAGTGTGCATTGACTACCGCAAGTTGAACACTGCGACTAGAAAGGATCATTTTCCTCTTCCTTTCATAGATCAGATGCTAGAGCGGTTGGCAGGGTATTCACATTACTGTTTTCTCGATGGTTATTCGGGCTACAATCAAATTCCCATAGCCCCGGAAGAACAAGAGAAAACCACTTTTACATGCCCGTACGGTACTTTTGCGTACAGGAGAATGCCCTTTGGCCTTTGTAATGCACCCGCAACTTTCCAACGCTGTATGATGGCAATTTTCTCAGACATGATCGAGAAATGTATTGAGATCTTCATGGATGATTTCTCGGTATTTGGGCGTTCATTTGATGGATGTCTGAATAATCTGGAGAGAGTGCTCCAACGCTGTGAAGATACCAATTTGGTACTCAACTGGGAAAAATGCCATTTTATGGTACAAGAAGGCATAGTTCTTGGCCATCGGATATCCCTGAAAGGAATTGAGGTGGATAAGGCAAAAATTCAAGTGATTGAAAAATTGCCCCCACCTACCACTGTCAGAGGGATTAGGAGTTTTCTTGGTCATGCTGGATTTTACAAGAGGTTCATATAAGACTTTTCAAAAATCACAAAACCCCTGTGCTCCTTACTTGAGAAGAATATTACTTTTAATTTCTCTCAAGAGTGTCTCATTGCTTTCAATGTTTTGAAAGAAAAACTCATTATTGCCCCTATCATTGCAGCTCCTGATTGGAATCTTCCATTCGAGCTGATGTGCGATGCTAGTGATTATGCTATTGGAGCAGTTTTGGGACAGAGGCGAGACAAAATCCTGCATGTGATCTACTATGCTAGTAGAACTCTTACTGATGCGCAGTCGAACTATGCCACTACTGAGAAAGAAATGCTTGCAGTAGTGTTTGCATTCGATAAATTCAGATCTTACCTCATTGGTTCAAATGTTATCGTCTACACTGATCATTCGGCTATTAAATACCTGTTGGCTAAAAAAGATGTAAAGCCGAGATTGATCAGATGGGTACTCCTTCTTCAGGAGTTTGACCTCGAGATTCGAGATAAGAAGGGAACTGAAAATGTTGTAGCTGATCATTTATCTCATCTCGAGCAACCCGACGATGTGTTGGAAGGAGATATTAATGAGGTATTTTCGGACGAACAACTACTGTAAATTTTGCAATTGTTGCAAGTATCTGATTTGCCATGGTATGCGGACCATGTCAATTATCTTGCAAGTGGTATCCTATCCTCTGAGCTTTCGTTTCAACAACGGAAAAGGTTCTTCGCTGATATCAAGCACTACTTTTGGGAAGATCCTTTGTTGTTTAAAAGGGGTCCGGATCAGATCATTCGGAGATGTGTACCTGAAAATGAAATGGAGAACATTCTTGATAGATGTCATTCTTCTCCATATGGTGGACACTTTGGTGCTGTGAAAACTGCAGCCAAAGTACTTCAATCTGGTTTTTACTGGCCTACGCTATTTAAAGACGCTCACACACTCGTCTCTAAATGTGATAGATGTCAACGTACGGGTAACATTTCCAGGCGAAATGAGATGCCGTTGACTTCGCTATTAGAGGTAGAGATTTTTGATGTGTGGGGCATTGATTTTATGGGGCCATTCCCATCGTCATTTTTAAACCAGTACATTCTGGTGGCTGTTGATTATGTGTCTAAGTGGGTTGAGGCTGTGGCTTTCCCTACTAATGATTCTCGGGTAGTCGTGAACTTCTTAAAGAAAAACATTTTTTCTCGTTATGGCACTCCTCGAGTTATCATTAGTGACGGAGGCAAACATTTCTGTAATCGCCTTTTAGACTCACTTTTGGCCAAGTATGGGGTAAAGCATCGTGTGGCTACACCCTATCACCCCCAAACGAGTGGCCAAGTTGAAATCTCAAACCGAAAGTTAAAGAGAATTCTCGAGTTGACAGTGAATGCTTCGCGGAAAGATTGGTCCAAGAAATTGGACGATGCGTTATGGGTATACCGCACTGCTTTTAAAACTCCTATCGGTATGTCACCATATCGCTTGCTATTTGGAAAAGCATGTCATCTACCTGTCGAACTCGAACACCGGGCATACTGGGCCATAAAAGCTTTAAACTTTGATGAAAAGTTGTCTGGTGCGAAGAGGTTGCTACAACTCAATGAACTGGATGAGATCCGCCTCGATGCTTATGAAAGTGCCCGTCTCTACAAAGAAAAGACAAAGAGATGGCATGATCAGAACATTGTTAAGCGGGAATTTTATGTTGGACAGCAAGTTCTTCTTTATAATTCTCGACTCCGGTTATTCCCTGGTAAGCTCCGCTCTAGATGGTTGGGACCTTATACCATCACAGAAATTTTTCCACATGGAGCAATTGAGCTTTACTACAAAGACGGGAATTTCAAAGTCAATGGCCAGAGATTGAAGCCATATTTGGGAAATGACTTTGACAAAGAACAGTCCGCCGTTCGTCTGAATAATCCCGAATGATGTGAGTCCTATAGTCGAGCTAACGACTATAACCAAGCGCTTGTTGGGAGGCAACCCAACATTTTTATTGCTTTATTTCATGTTTTTAGTGTGTTTACTGCTTTTATTATTATTATATTTATGAACTAATGCCGCTATTTTTGTAGGCCATGTTTGCAGTTCCACAATGTCTCTGATTTTTCGCAGGTCCTGATTACATTGATGTACAAAAAGGTCGTTGGTCCGAGCTATTCAAGTGCATTAAGAGTCCAAACGCTTGCATTGGTACCTTTCACATGAAATTCAGGGAAGTCTCTATTTTCCTTTCGCTTGTTCTTTACACATTGAGGGCAATGTGTTGGTTAAGTTTGGGGGTATTGAGTCTTGCCGGCTACTGATGTTGTGTTGTTGGATATATTTGAGCCTTGCCGGCTTTACTGTGTGCTTTGATTGGCGATGATGTTGTATTGACATGTTAGATGGCCTTGCCGGCTGTTATTTGTATGAAGTTGGAATTGTTGTTGATTCACAAACTATGTTTTTGCCGAAGTTGGAATTGATGTTGTATTGACATGTTAGATGGCCTTGCCGGCTGTTATTTGTATGAAGTTGGAATTGTTGTTGATTCACAAACTATATTTTTGCCGAATTATGCTGTTATGCTGCCCAAATTTTTTCTGAGAAATTGCTTATCCATGTGAGATTATGAGTTTTATTAAGCACATAGTCAGGATTGATTGTTATTTTGACGTGGAAATGATTGTTTTATGGAAAATTTTTGAATTGGTAGAACTTAGGTTGTGAGTATTGTTGCAAAAATTATATCAACATATACCCATTTCTCCTCTACTTTACCATGTTGTGAAATAAGTTTGGGGGTGGTTGAGCCGGTAAATGATTTTGTTGAAAAATGTGTTGATTCCATGCATGTTGAAAAAATGATTGTGTGGAGTGTCTGTTGCCAAGTATAAGCTAGGTATTGACCGTATGCTAGGAATCTACGCCATACTGTTGCTTAAAAAAGAATATTGCACTGTGTTAAAACTATATCTCACTTCGTAGCCTTTTTGACTCGAGTTATTAAGTCCGTTGGGGTATTTCAAAACCTGGTACCCTTTGGTCTAAACAACCGGGGAGTTACCGACCCAAAGCTTGCTACAGGGGTCAAGAAGAAAGTTTAAGGGAGTGAGGTGAATTTTGAGCTTTTGTTGAAACTTTGATTTGGTGCAAATTGATTGATCTTGGGCGTAGATAACTAGTGGGTTTGACTTACTTAGTATAAGCTTGATTGTAACGCACTCATTAGTGGAGAATCATCACATTTTTATATGTTGAAATTGCCGGTTAGATCCAACCAAACTAGTGCTGAAAAAGAAAAGAGTGAATGGAGAGAACCCTTTAGATTTACACTTTGGGAAAATGAAAGAAAATATCTATTCTAAGTGTGAATTTTACGAGCGTGAAAGGATATATTTGACTACAAAGGGTTGGGTTGGAACCAATGTCAAAATTTTTTCCATTTTAATTATTGCTTTCTAGTTTTGATAATAATTGAGAATGACTATGCACACACTACACTAATTGAACTACGGATAAGCTAAATGATTTTATACAGCATTATTTGGAGCATAGTTGGGAATTGATAGACAATTTTTAAACTCTCTGATATTCTTTGCGAGCTGTCTAATGTGTTAATCATTGTCGCATTTGCATGATTGTGTTAGAAGCTAATCTTGCTCGAGACTAGCAAGAGCTCAAGTTTGGGGGTGTGATAAGTGTGTTTTTACACACTTATTTAGCACTTTTTGTATTTAATTTGGATTTTAATTGAGTTGATTTCTACGCATAATTGTGTAATTTTGTATGTTTGTAGGCTTTATACCCGAATTCGCGAAGAACGGAGTGAAAACGTGAAAAAAGGGACTTAAATTGTACAAATTGGTGAAGTTAAGGACCAAGTTGCACATGCCAAAAAGATGAAGGACTTGGAGTACAATTTCTGAAGGACCAAATTGAAATGAAAGTAAAATTATGAGGACCTATTTGTACAAGTTCAAAGAAAAGGGACCAACTTGCACATATGGAAAGGGACTGAACTGCAACTTCTGAAAATTAGGCTCTTGCGATCGCATGGCTTAGACCTATGCGATCGCCCAAGCATTTGCAGGGAATTGACACCCTTTGATTTTTGGCCTATGCGATCGCATGAGTTATAACCTTGCGATCGCATAGGTATAAAATTGTAATGGCGGTTTAATTTTTTATCTCGATTTCTTTTTCATTTTTTTTTATTTTCTTAAGTTTTTAGCCTATTAGATTAGTTTACTTCTTAGTTAAGTGTTAGACTTTCATTAAATTTGATTATTTTATTAGTAGATATTTTTAGATATTTTATTTAACTATTTTCTGTATAAAAAGACTACCTTATCTCACTTTAAGGATATCTTTTCTCTCTCCCCTTTCTCTTACACGGTTTTTGCTCTTTTTCTTTTTCTTTCTCTTTTATTTTGTTTTCTTTATTTTAGTTGGTTTTTGGTTCATTTGGTGAATTCAAAGTTGATAACAAGGGTGATTCAATCAAAGAAAGTGGAGAAATCAATGAAGGAATGATCAAACTTGGCTTCAAAGGGTTGTATCTTTAAACTTTGTTGTTCTTCCATTATTTTTCCATTATTTTAATGTATTGGAACATGAATCCCCTTGTTATGATGTTTATGATAATGAACTAAATTAATTTTGTTGGAATTTATGGTATAACTTAACCTAATGCTTCATTAAATGTCAATTATATAATTGTTAGAATTTTATTATGCATTGATTATCAAAATAATAGTGTATCAATCATCATGTTTAAAATGATTTCATTTTTGGTGACGCTTAGATGAAATTATTAGGTTTTACATCATTTTTGGTGACGCTTAAATGACTGTAATTAATTTTAATGTGATTGTTGCAAGATAGTTGCATTTAATAGACACCAGTGTTCTATTCATCTAATTGACAACTAGATGAAATTATTAGGTAATTATTTGTGACTGTTGAACAATGATTGCATTAATTAGACCGAAATGATTGGTACCTCGGATTTGCATTAGTATATCTTTTGCGCGTTTAGGTGATATAGAAATATACACCTACTCTGAGTGACCCATTGAGCTATTTTCACAGATATTCATGCAATTGGTCAACTTTGTATCGACATAGAAATATGTGGTATGAATTGACTAATTAGGGTTAATATTCGCTCGAAAGAGGGTATTAGCTAAAACTGGAAAATCGGGTCTGACTACTTATTTTGATGATTAGCAGTTGCACGTGAATGAATTGACATTAATGAAGTATAGGTTAAGCGAAACATAAATTCCAACATCTTTTCAAAACCAAAACCTTTTTTACTTTTTAATCTGACTTTTATTCAGTTTTTAGTCTAACTGTAGTTTTTAGAATTTTAAATTCATTTTTAAATCTGTGTATGTGTCGTCGTTAAAATTAAGACTGATAAACGTCGAATTGAATTCCACACTCTCTGAGGGATCGACTTGGACTCTTTAGGTCCACTTTTACTACTTGTTCTCGACCCGTGCGCTTGCGGCATAGAATCGAAACCCGAACACTAGTCAAGAAGCGAATGACAGAAGCTCTTGTCATGCACCTTCCCGACTTTGCCAAAGTTTTTGAGGTAGATATTCCCGATGCAAGAGGAAAACGAAAGGGAAAAACATGCAAAATGTTAGGATCATTTTAAATTGATTACAGGTCGTGTGATCGATGGAGTTACAGAATCTAAAGTAGTATCTAAATACTGTCAACAACAATTGACATGGCAATAAGGTATTAGAACCACCCACCTCATTTGTCACTACAAGGCATATGCGGCCAAACATGGGCTTCTTCCTGTTGGTCAAACGTAATTGCAGTTTGGTAGTCCAGGCACCTGTTCTACTACTAAGCCACTTTCTACATGGATGTATTCGGAGGAGAAAGCTCGAACGAGAATGGTGAAGTTCGTTGTCGCTGATGAGTTGTCTCTAGCAATAGCGGACAACCAACATTTTGTTTCATACGTGAAAGAATATCTTCAACCAAGATACGTTGGGGTAAGTCGAAACGCTATTTGTTCAGATACAATAGAATATTTCATTCATACAAAGAAACTATTGATTGCTGATTTAGAAAAATATGATAGTGTTGAATCTTTAAGTTCGGATATATGGAAATGAATTAATAAAAGATGTTATATAACTGCAACTGCACACTACATTAATCCACTTTTGTGTATATATAAAAAAATTATTAAGCGCAAAATTATTAAGTTCACTCACAACGCTAACAACATATATAACACTATTATAAACATTATTAGAGAATATCGTTACGAGAGTAAAATTCATTCATTTACATTCAACAACGCTAGTGTTAATAATGTAGTTATCGATAAATTGTGCAGAGTACTATAACCCGATTTTGGTGGTTATTTGTTTCATATTCGATGTGTGCACCATAATTTTAATTTAATAGCGCAGGACAATTTGAAACATATTAAAAATGAAATTCAAAGAATTACGGATACACTAATGTATATCACGATTTCACCTAATAGAAAATAAGCATTTGATGAATTTTGTGCCGAATCTGGGGTGACGAATATGAAAACATTTATTAGTGACATATGACACAGATGGAACTTCACTTACTTATTATTAAAATCATGCGAAGGATTTGAACATTTAATAACTGAATTTTATAACAATAGACATATTAAAAATGATGATGATACTGTTTTGAATGAATCCGATTGGATTTTAGCTTTTAAAATTAAAAAAAACTTTTGACAAGGTTTTATGATTCTACAAATATTTTGTCTGGAATTTACTATCCCAACTAGTTGTATGGTACTTGAACGTCTTTATATAATTGTTAGGGCTTTTCATAGATATAAAAATGACCCCAATTTTAATGCAATTATATATTTCATGGAATTAAAGTTTAGAAAATATTGGGAAAACTTGTCTATATTATTTCCGTTAACATGCATCATAGACTCCCCGATATAATTTATCGGGTACTAAATTTGAAATTGATCAGATTTCAAGAACTTTAACTTTTAATAAACCTATCACTTATAAAAATTTAGAACAAACTTTATGTGAAATGTATGAATTATATGTAGTACAAATGGGTGCAAATATTAATCGGGTACCCTCTGCACATACTCTTCCCACTGATATACTGAAGACAACGCTGAAATATTAACTTTATTCGAAAGCATTAATTCATATAGACATGATGCAGGTGGTTCCTCTAGTAGTAGTTTGTCTACTGCATGTAATCAAATATCGAACGCAAGTCCAAATATTTCGCCTACTAAATTAATTGATTACATTAATCATAATATGCTTAATAACAAAACAATTAAGAAAAGTTCAGAAGAAGTAATTGAATTCTGACGAAAGTGCAAACGTTGATGACCAGTAGTTTCTGCGATGACAAAAGACCTACTAACACCTCCAGTTAGCACTATAGTTTCAGGGTCTGCTTTTAGTGCAGGTAAGAAGGTTCTGTCCGAGGTCAGGAGTCGACTGAAAGAAGATATTTTGGAACCATTAATGTACGTGAAGGACTAGCAAAACGATCATTTTTTATTGCAAGATAAATATGTCGAAATTGCATGTCGTCAACTAAGTGATATTTAATTTAATCATATTAATCAAAATTTGTTATTTTATAATACTTTTTTATTTTTAAAAAAAATTGTACATGTAACAAGTTCGTGTACAATATTTAATTCTACCTACTCAAAATTGAAGTAGTCAGTCCTAAACTTGGATAAATGAGCAGGGTTTTTTTTTTTTTTTTTTTTAAGGTTTATCTTAAGAAAAATAATAATTGGAAAATGGACGAGCTTGCGAGCCGAAGCTTGGCTCGGCCCATGAGTAACGAGCCACGAGCTCGGCTTAGCCCGGTCCATTGCCACCTCTAACAAAACACTGTCATCCAAGTTGTGCAAATAGATTGATCCAAAGGAAACAATCATGCTGGTGTACAATCATGGGTTATAATTTGGTTGACTACATGACGCGTGACATTCACTCATTAGACAGTTTCCACATAAAAATATTTTTGCAGCAACTAATTTTTTGACAACTCACAACATAGTCATCCAAGTTGCACAAATAGATTAATCCAATGGAAACAATCTGCTTCGTGTACAATCATGGATTATAATTCGTTTGACAATATGCCACGTGACATTTACTCATAGTTTCCATATCTTCTTTTTGATGCTTGGTGTACAATTTGGTTGACAACATACCACGTGCCATTCATTAATTGAACAATTTTCTCGTACTTATTTTTGATCTTGGTGTACAATCATGATTTACAATTTAATTGACAACATGCCATGTGTCATTCTTTCATTGGACAATTTTCACATCAACTTACAACGTAAAACAATTTCTTGTATTATATTTCATTCTTCCTCATTTATAAGTAGTCAAAAATACACACAGAAATGGACTTAGAATTCAATCATCCATGGTGGGTTTTATATGTATCTCTCTCGAGACAATCAATCAAACCAATCTCAACGAGAGCCGGTGGCAACAAGATGCCTTGCAAGAGAGAGAGAGAGAGAGAGAGAGAGAGAGAGAGAGATAGAGGGCGTCTAGTAGTCTTTCAGCAAATTAATTCTTCAACACAAGTTCACAGCTCTCACTACAAAGTGTTCATAATATCTTGTTCTCACGCCCACAATGGAGAATAATCCTATCAAGTATTCGTCCTCAGCAGTAAAGGAAACTGGTTTTGAAGGAATAGTTTTACAAATACTTGGATCTCATAAAAATTACAGGAATAGCATGACACTATTGTCCGAGGTTCCCCAAAAGTCGTTCCACTGCTGCATGAACATTTCCAGAAGTCGCACGCAGTGCTCTGATATTCTCTTGGGTGTCAAAGAACCCCATCTCTTGAAGCTGTGATAGTTGAGTTGCATAAAGTTCTTCTGGGGGCACTAAAACACAAACATAATAGGATTAAGAGTTTCAGTAACCAACCATAATAGAAAAAATAGTATAAATTAAATACGGAGGAAGGATAATTTCTACCATTAGGATTGCTTGGGACGGACAAACCACCTGCTCCAAGTCCACCAAACATATTCATCAGCATTTCCAGCCCCATGTTATTTTGGGTTCCTGCTATTGGGAATGTTGATAAAACAGTTGCATTGACATAAGAAACAATTATTCATCTGTGTATAGTTATTCATATCCAATTTTGTTGCTACATACCTGTACCCTGATTTGCCGGAGTTCTTTCTCTGAAACAGAAAAATTAAGCGGAAAGGTTTATTAGAATGCATACAAGGTCCCAGCTCGATTACAACAGGAAAAATGAAATTTCTTATCAAGTGTCAGAAAGCAATAGTAGTATCCAAGTCAGATTAATTTATGATGAAAGGAATTTAGAAATGAAGTCACAAGTATATAGGATCTTTTTGTTTTTTGACAAATCAATTTTCATTACAGAAGTGGCAAAAGGCTGGTTTAAAAGCCAATGGGCCAAATAACGACAGACCCAATGCTGTAATCCAGTCCATATAACACTAGAAAACCTCAACACAAGAAGAGACAACTTCTCCATTCTAAACATATGTACTGTGACTGAGTATATATATAGGCATCAGATTTCCAGATAAGCCAACTATCAACTATTCCAACAGCATGATCCTCATTAACTACGATACCAAAAACTGAAGATAATTAGGTTGTGAATAGAAAATGTGTCTGCTGGTGAAACATAAAAAGATGCTTTATTACCAATACAGGACCTTCACAGAAGCAGCATCAATCAACAAACTGTATTTGTACTTCGGGGAGCGGGGGGAGGTGGAAGAATTCATTTCTAGTAGTATGGTCATGAAATTTCATCCTATGAATTTATTAAGCGCAGGTGATTGACTCCACATATTTGTTTTCACAAATGCTGATGAAAGCATTTATCATTGTAAAATATACATAAGCACGTCTGGAACTTCGACATATGGGAAATTGACATCACCAATGCAAATAAGAGAAATCAAAAGGCCTCTAAAACTGACAAGGCAAACAATATCCAAAAACAGGCTCTGCCAACCAAACACATAATCCATTTTCGGCAACTGACGTCCTTCAAACAACTAGGCCTATGTTTTTCATAATTAGCCTCAAGCCTCACTAAAGAAGGAGGTTTGCAGTAAGTTGACAACCACATAAACTTTGTCAAATCTTAAAACATGGATATTTATTGGGAACTTGGTATATTGTTATTGAAGTCCTTGAAGCAGAAAGCTCAGTTATGAAATATAGAAATTAGACTCCAACACATCATCAGACAGCTATTGCCAATACTTACACTAACTTTCATCGGGGGTGGACTGGGGGAAAAGACGAGGCAAACTTTAGTACAGGTGATGTTGGAGGCAAAGCAAGAAACTTCCACAATATTTCATTATCTATTGCTAAGAAAGGGTGGAAAAAAAGATAAGCCACTAGAAATATAAAGGCACCATTTAAATCTTGTGATCCATTCAAGTGACTCCTTATATACTGAATCCTTATATACTGAACCGCGTATTTGATAATCTATTTAGTAACTAACTATTGTTAAATATAAAAAACCTATCTAAAATAACAGGTAAGCGAGAAGCAATTATTTCTCACTCACGGTGTTGATTGCTGCTGACCAAGCTGAGACAGTTGCTGCTGCAGAGCCATCATTTGCTGAAATAATAAAATTGACAAGGTGCTAAGAGAAAGGCAGTGTGGTAAATGATCTTCAACGAAGTATTGTCTAGCTACTTATCAAAGAAGTATCTAGCTAAGAATGAAAGGCACAGAATCTGATCTATTAGACTAATCAATCTATTAACTGGAAAATGGGACAAACTGTCCAACAAGGCAGTGAAAGGGGGAGGGAGAACTGTATACAGAAGTCTACCTGCATTGTCTCAGGTGAGGTCAATTGCCGAAGAATTTCAGGGTTTTGCATCATTTCTCTCAGTTGAGGGTTCATATCAAGCATGCTGCGTAGCTGAGGATTGAAGCCCAGGATCTGCAATTGAAGTTATTATTTAAGAATAATTTAAAGTAAGCTATAATACTCGATATAGTTCTATTAGTACTTGATCCATATATTGAGGGTTGGAAAACAAGCTTTGCATCATCTGGGTCATGGCTGGATTTTGCAAAAATTGACTGAAGGCAGAGGGATCCGACATGCCAGCCATACGCTCCAATTCAGGAAGCCCAAGCCCTCCTAAACCGGCCACACCAGGTGGCCTTGCATCACTGGCAGGATTAGCTCTTGTAGCATTATTTGTTTGAGAACCTCCTGAAATTTTAAATTTACGTAAGAGTTCCAGATAGATATTTTGTTACAGTTGTATGAAAAGGAAATAACCAAGGTACCAAAAACAAGAGAGACGATTAGCATGGCCTTGATTGACATTTAGCTTAAAAAGAATGGAAACTTGTGTAATACTTGTCATTTTCAATGAGTTGTGTCTGTACAACAAAGAGTGAACATAGCAATAAGGAAAAGTTTGAATATGCAAATTCATCGATAAATTTATTGTGAGCGTCAAACAATCAATACAAGAACTAGCACAGACAGCTAAGAGATGAATGCTTCCAACTAGATCAGAACAATGTAGGATACTCGGTATGGATGAAATGTGAAATTAAAAGGAAGAG
Source organism: Fraxinus americana (assembly GCA_035079005.1). NCBI lineage: Eukaryota > Viridiplantae > Streptophyta > Magnoliopsida > Lamiales > Oleaceae > Fraxinus > Fraxinus americana. Next base: position 177,798 of record JAVHZT010000149.1, on the reverse strand, counting down.
AACTGGAGAAAGTATAGGGGAAAGCTGAAATGAAGATTGCACTATTATTAAAATACAAAAAGGAACAATTTTACACATCTTTCCTCTCAATCTCTCTCGTCTTCCATTCCTCCACCACGTATTACAGGATAAAAAGAATAGTTTCTGAGGAAAACCTATCAATCCACCCTCCATCCATCTACTACGAGAAACAAATAACAATAGCCGACCCTCTTCCTGAACCAGACACGGCCTTCAATAACATTCTCCGCATTTTATAAATATCTATAAGAACTAGTTATGCAAAATACTAACGGAAGAGTTATTATTAAGCAAAACAGATGATAACATTACTGTCTGCATACTTCAAAAGATCTAATCTTACCTCCAGCATTAGTCCATGGGTTGGGAAGTGGATTAGCATTTGGTGCGGAATCCCCAGAGGCCATTTCGGAGCCAGCAGTTGAAGGATTAGATCCATCTCTGGTTTGGGCACCAGTGCCTTGGTTACCCAATAGAGCAGCGAATGGGTTTGATGCCGTATCATTTGCCGTGCCTCCACCCATTGTCGTTGCATTCAAGAAGGGTTCTTGGACATTTTCATACATACGTCTAAGCATGTTAAATCCCTCGGGAGAAGATTCAATATTGCTCATTGCCCTGTCAGTGTTCCGCATCATCTCACGCATTAGCTCAGGGTTCCTAGCAGCTTCTAATGTTTGCCGAAGGATGCCAGGATCATTAAGAATATGACCAAGTTCAGGGTTCCGATCAATAATATCTCGCATTTGAGGATTATTCATTATTAAGCTGCGCATGATCTCAGGGTTGTTCATTATGCTTTGAATGGCTGGTGTGTTCATTATTTCTCTCATCATGTTAGGATTCTGGGTTAGTTGTTGTTGCATCTGTTCAAACTCAGGAAGTCCAGCTCCAAACAACCCAGATGCTCCAGTGCCACCAAGTGCATCCAAACCAAGCCCTGGAAACATTGAAGCCCCTAAACCAGTGCCCCCAGCACCCCCTACATCGGGACTAGCACCTTGTGTGGCGCCAGAATTATTGGCATTTTCAGCACTTGCAGCAGCACCAACTGAGGGTTGTGATGCAGCTGGAGCAGAACCACGCACCATATGAACCGTGTGATCTGCCTGCAAACCTTCATGAAATTAACAGAACAACAGTCAAAATTTAAAGTAACATCCTCAGGAGAAGGGAAGGGAAGGGGAGAGTTCCGGGTCCGGGAGGATAGTGAGTTATTACAGCGCATTGACAGCTACAGCAAGAATTTAAACGATTTCACTTCTAGAGTACAAAAACCTCTCCTAGCTTGATCAGGTGTCCAATACAGCATCTAGGTGACCATAAAAGCAAATAATCAAGCAACAAAAGAACTTGACCTGGATTTCGAGTGATTCTCTATTATAAGTCTACATCCAACAGCAATTAACTAACGAACAATAGGAGGCAAGTTTTCGTGATGTTATTAGTATTTAGTTTACTAATGCTGATGAACATCAGTCCTCAAATCAGGAATGCTAAATAGGTAATTAAGAAGAATCACATTCACCAAATATGAGGAATAGTACATAAATACTCATGATGACCTACTCAAATACAGAATGCAAAAATGATCTTATCAATCGTAAACTTCTAAAGGAATCAACCGGTCTGATTCAATCATTACCTAATTAGGTAAGGCTATTAAACACTAAAACTGAAATTCAAGAATGAGTAATACTTTATAGAATGCAGTCACTCAGAAGTAATATTTAGCCAATGAGGATTCGACTTGGAATCGACCAATAGACCGAAATCTCAATAGCCTTTTACGTATATTTCTGGCACCTACCAGTAAAACCATAAAGACCCTTCACCCCACGGCCGCCAACGTACATTGCTGGTTCCTTTATACCAGCAAAATTGTGAAGACTCTCCACCTCAGGGTCACAGAATAAATAACCCGATACAATTCATGCACATAGTACAAACCTGCCTCCAAAAGCAAGTGCTCAATTGTTCTTGGGCCAATGTCGTTAATGATGAAGAACAGTTCAATTGATCAAAGTTCTAATCAAGAATGGTTCAAGAGGCAGCATGCAAAACCAAAAAACTTAACAGAAGCACGAACATACCAACACGTGATTTTTCAAAAACTTGTAGGTCACGGACATGTAAGGGAGACAGTGATGCGAATTCTTTAAAATTGTACATATGTATGGTATATCTTTATTTTTTAATTTTCAATAAAATCAATACATTTATTAGTTAAGATTTTTGTTGGTAAAATCTCTTTAATTATAGTAAATATTTTGTCATATTAAAATATTTTTTAATTATTACTACCGCCATAGAAAGAAAAATGCATGAAGTAGAGGTACGAAATTTCGGTAAGAAGTTCATAGAACTTTTCTTGTATCGTTTGAACTTTTTTAGACGAATATTCGAATATTCTTGAACTTTAGAGTGTCTTGAGGAATGTTAATATGCATGACCCTGGTAGGAGTGTTTATACTTTGTAGACAGGTACAATTTCCTTTATCATGATTCAATTGAATTTCATTTGATCACAAAATGTAGAATCTCCAAGGCAATATACAATCAGCAATTGGAGTCTCTATCAAAATTGCCAATTAGCAGGGAGTGGTTACTGATGGTAATCTCTCTCTCTCTCTCTCAGGTACAATTTCCTTTATCATGATCTAATTGAACTTCATTTGATCACTAAATGTAGAATCTCCAAGGCAATAAACAATCAGCAATTAGAATCTCTATTCAATTTGTCAATTAGCACGGGGTGGCTACTTGTGTTAATTTCTATAATTCTATCTATCTCTCTATCCACACCCCCTCCTCCCCTCTCTATGGTAATTCTAATTCTTATATTAGTAAAAAAATTTAACAGTAAACGGAGATACTGTAGAGTGAGAAACAAAATGGAAGTAAAGTAAATTTCAGAGGTACAACCTCCAAAATGAGTCTTTTTAGGTATACAATTAAGTGCCATCAAATATTAACATACTTGATAAGAATTCTATAGTGTCACAAGAAACGGTCCTAGAGATCTCACAGTATAGATCATAATTAAATGATAATAACATAAAAACGAAGGATTAATGATATATCACACATTCAAAGTATTTATCTGAAGAATGTCCATTTCAGGTATAGGGATGGAAAAAAAACCCGACAAACCCGATACCCGCGGGGCCCCGCCCCGAACAGGGCGAGAAAAACCCGCTTAAACGGGTAATGGGACGGAGACGGGGCGGGAAATTTTGCCCCGGGCCGGGGACGGGTAACGGGGTCCCCGCCCCATTTAAAAAAAATTTTTTTTTTTTAGAATTCAATACTTTAAATAAAATTTTTTATTAGTTCTAATAGAAAATAGCAACTAAAATTATTTGTCCAAATCTAATGAATATGGGTAATAAAAATAAATTATCAAAAATTTAAAAAAAAAAAAAAAAAATTAAACAGGGGAATAAACGGGGAATGGACATACCCCCACCCCGCCCCGTTGCCATCCCTAATCAGGTATCTTCTGTAGTCAAACATTTACTGAGATCTCTAATACATTATAAATAGCCTAAAGCAAATTAATTCATGTTCTTCACAGGAAGAAGACTAGCTTTAGCTTTTATCCACTTGGCAATATATTCTTAAGCAGACAAAACCTGTCTACTTTTTACCGTTAATATTTATTGCTAACTATTAACGATGTAATGCAATATGTACACGTGTCTTATGGATCTAGTATCTAAAGATTTATATGACCAAAAATAATGATGTCCATTGTGTCAGGCTGCTTATACGGACAAAATGGACAAATTGCCCGAAAAAGTGGACTTGAAAACAATATTCTCATTTTAGAAATTTAACTGTGCCAAATCTCTCTTGCTTTACTATTTTCAATGATTATACTTCGTTTGTTTTGTTTTGTTTTCTAGGGATGATTGCTTTTAATAGGACATGAATTTGTATTGATGGGAGAAAATACTAAGTGAAGATAAAGTGGGAATATGTTTTAAATAATGGAAGCTGAAAGATTTAACCGTGCCAAATGTCTCTTGATTCCCACTTTATCTTCACTTAGTATTTTCCCCCGTCAATACAAAATTCATGTCCTATTAAAAGTGATTATTCCTAGAACACCAAACAAGACTAACAAAGCCTTCATTCTCAATAAACTTAAAGAGTCTGTTGCCTGAATCCCTAATCAATAGGCCATTCAATCCGATTCTAAATCTTTCAAATGGCCAAATGAAATCTTTTTTTTTTTTTTTACAATTAAACCTTGTTAATTATTTCTGTATTGTTGTAAATTATGAAATGCATTTTGTGCCGACCTTTTTTTGCTTCCAGTTGATCATAGAAGTATGCAATAAACTACAAGCGAGAGGACCAAGATCAACAATCTGAGCACCAAAGCAGAAAGAAAGAAAAGCCAAGCCTAGATAAAAGAAGGACCCGATCATAAAACCCTAATTATATGCCGATTAGATCCTCTGAGAAAAGTAATGAAATTTTCCGAAAGTTATCATCAAAACAGTTTAAATTTCAAAGGGTTCATTCTTCCATATTTTTCAATTATTTTTAAATCAAGTTCCTTTATAAATACACGATCCAACAAAAGAACGGGATATTGGAATAAAATTAGCATCAACCAAAAAACACAAAATTGATTGGCATACCATAGCTAACTAGGGTTTGGTCGTCCTTTAAGATCCGACCTTTGTAAATCAAACGCTGTTGTTCAGCTGGAACGTCGCAATTCTGCGCCAGAACAGCCTTGAAATCCCCCACTGTCGATTCGAGGCTCGTCCGTACGGAGAATTTCGAGCCGTTGGAGCATCGGATATTCACATTCACCTGTTCGCCACCACTCACAGTCACGCTTGAATCACCCTCGGCACCCATTGAATCCTTACAATTTAACCAACCGATCTATCTATCTATCTACCTATCTATGAATCAATCAAAAAACCCAAACCCTAGAAATTATTGTGCAATCGCGGTATATATGACTTTTAGAAGGATATAAATAAATTGTATATATTTGTTGAATTGATGACAAATAAATAAATACAAGTAGAGCAACTGCTATGAAATGAAAGGGCCAAAAAGCAATTTTCTTTTATTTAATTAATTAAACGTCAATAAAGTACAGATAAAATTATATTTTGTTTTCAGCCAGATATCAAAATGATGAGAAACCAATGAAATTATGCCACCTCAAGTATCTAACCAGATTTATGTCATTATATATACTTATTGAAGAAGAAATTAGTATTGATTTTCCAAAAAAAAAAAAAAAATTACACGCAATTCAATGAACGAACAATTAGTATCCACCACTCATTTCTATCAGGGTGCGTTTGATACACATTAAAATGGAAAGAATGCATTTTTTTGTGATGTGATAATGAATATACGATTGAAAAAGAAGGAAAAATTATTGATGTGATTAAAAATATTATTTTATTAAAAAATGTGTAATTGAAAATAAGTTGAAAAATGAGAATGAAAATTTGGCTCAAACAGGGGCTAAATCTTTTATAAATTCTTTTCAAACGGGAAGGCCTTAATAATTGAGAGCATGTTTGGTACACATTAAAATGAGAGAATGCATTTTTTTAAAGTAATGTGATGGGGAATATGTGGCTGAAAAAGAAGGAAAAGTTATTAATGTGATGGAAAATATTATTTTATTGAAAAATGTGTGGTTGAAAATAAGTAAAAAAATGAGAATGAAAAAAATAATGTGGCTCAAACAGGGGCTGAATAATGTTGCTCAAAGTGAGGACTATCGATTGTCGTCCTACGTGCTATGCATGTAACTGTTTATTATTTGATGTATTAGTGTGATAATTTTTTATTGATTCATGCAATAAAGCCTTGTTTGGTGCACATTATGATATCAATCCAAGAATGCAGTTTTTTATGTGATAATGAATATATGGTTGGAAAAAAAAGGAAAATTTGTTGATGTGATGGAAAATATTATTTTATTGAAAAATATATGGTTGAAAATGAGTAGAAGAATGAGAATAAAAATGAGAATGTTGTTCAAATAGGGGCTAAATCTTTTATAAATTCTTTTCAAATGGGAAGGCTTTAATAATTGAATAATGTTGCTCAAATTGAGAACTATCGATTGTCGTCTTACGTGATATACATGTGACAGTTTATGGACAAACCCTTTATAAAATTTACAATCCACACAAACCTTTATACTCCACCTCTAGTCGGCGCCGGTCCTCCATCTCTGGCTAACTGACCTTCGACACACCTTCGTCCGGCCACACCTTAAAGCCCACCTCTATAGTTAGTGAAGAGCATATTGCTTAATATTTATTTTTCTACTTTTTAATAATACATTCTCCAAAAAATCACTATTCAAAATATCATTTTTTTTCAAAATAATGCCATCAAACAGGGGCAAAAATTCATCATGTATGTGTGAAGCTTACTCCACCAGTATGTGAGATATCAATGAAAAATATAGGAGTGTTCACTTAAGCAATTATAAATGTCAAAATTGAATTAAATAATAATGCAACAATAGACTCAAAGCTCATTTAGTTGCTTCAATAAACTCTTTGTACTCTTTCTTCATTTTGACACCTAATACAGTAATGCATATAGTAAGAGTTTACATGTCAAAATCAAAATTATCCAAGTTCATGGAAGTTGACACCAAGAGGTTTTTTCGAGCTCACTAAAATTCGTAAGCATGTTTTGTGATGTATACTTCTTGAACGAATTCGCTTAGGTAATACATTATGATAGGACGAAAAATACAAACACCAAGTTAGGATGTTGGGATGGATCGGGTGGAAAAAGGTTCACGAGCAACATATGTGGAGATAAAGATGTAACTAGGATTGGAGAAGGGCGTGCTTGAATTTTCTCAACAAAACGATCGAGTCTAAGCCAAAATTTAAAGGAATACATAAAAAGGTTAAGATATGAGAGACATACTTTATTGTTTAGCAACGTGTTAATGGGACTCAACCCAAGTTCTCATATCAAAAATCTAAAATGGAATATAATGCTATCAAATGGTTTTTGAAATATTTTGATGATTGAGAAAAACTAAATCGTGATAAATATATTTTTGAGCAAAAATGCAATGTAACCAACCTTAACATTTCCTTGTTCTTGAAAAATTGTACACACGGTGTACCCATGATTCCAGCAACCTCAGCAATATCTGGATCTTCTTCACAGTCTCAATGAAATGCACATTCTGGTCAAATTCTTCTATCACCTAGACACAATTTAGGAGTAGATAACACTTCATGATTTAGTTTTCTAATCCAGTACGGATGGACTGAATAAGTTTTTAATTCTGTTCACAAAAGGGCAAGACAAAATATCATCAATACGTATATATTTTCACTAAAAATATCTTCTGCTATTGGTAGATGAAATTTCAAAAACAGAACATTCAACATGTTATGCATAGAACCTCATAAATATATTTAACCAGCTACATAACTATATTGGAACTAGTATACCCTTCCAAGAATTGGTTTCAAGGTCCTATAAGGACAACATGTTTGCGAAGTATATATTACACACACAAGCCTCAGACTTTTGTTGTACAATTTTCGCAGGGCATACTGAGATGAGTGAAAGATCAAGTTAAAAGGAAAGCGAAACATAATATTTTGTAATATTTAGGGTAGGTTTAATAAAGAATGTATGAAATTTAAACAGAAACATGATATTTTTGCAGCATGAAATGTAAAGCAATGAAGAAGAAGAGTTGATTCATGTTGCAGCCAGTGCAAAAGTAAAGATGAGACTGGAAAATGGCTGGTTGTTCTCTTTTTTATAATATAGTGGCAATTAGTTTCTAGTTACTTTTTTTTTTTTTTTTTCTGTCTTACTCCAGCCGAATTGTGTTTTGATGAGCTATATAATAGGAGGCAAAGGAATGTACAACATGTTTTGGCCATAAATTAGTTATTTTGATTCTATATATATGTTGCCATTTTCCTTTCAATTCATTTTATTCCAACTTTTCATTCAAAGAAAGGCAAATAGAAATTCAGAGCTTTTCGCTTTCTTCTTCCTGCATTCTGCTATATCATTTTTTCACATGGTATCAGAGCAGGTCTGAGAGCTAATCAACCATCGATGATAGTTCGTCTGAAAATGAATCCAATCCTCAATCACCCACAACCAACATTCTTTCTCGTTTCCTAAATTTCAACGATGTCACCAGCCCTTATAGTTTGGATAATGGTTATAATCCTACTATCACTTTGGCGACTAAACTTTTAACCATAGAAAACTATGTGTCTTGGTCTATAGCAATAATAAGAACTCTTAGAGCTAAGAACAAACTAGGGTTTATCAATGGAGAATTTCGAAAGCCTACATACCTGAATGATCCTCTTTTTGATGCATAGGAGAGATTCAACGACTTGGTGGTTTCATGGGTTCAAAATTTTGTAACTAGCTCAATCAATTCTTCTTTGATATTTGTGCATGATGCTCGAGAGATGTGGACGAAGCCGCACAATAGGTATACACAACAACATGGACCTATAATTTTTCAATTAAAGAAGGCCTTGGCTAGTTTGGTTCAGGAACACGATTGTGTGAGTCTTTTATTATGGAAAACTCAAATGCTTGTAGAATGAACTCTCTGTGTATGATCTTATTGCTGACCATGAATGTGGAAAATTGAAGACTCTATTTGATAGGTATCAAATAGAATGCGTCATTCAATTTTTAAGAGGATTAAGTGAGACTTACAGCAATGTAAGGGATCAGATCATGTTGTTCGATCCATTCCTACTATAAATAAAGTGTTTTCTCTTTTTCAACAATAAGAAAGACAATACCAAATGACTTGTAGTAGCCATACATCTGAATCCATGGCTCTTGCTACTTAAAAATTCTCTTTCAATCCCAAACCCAACACTAAGTTAACTCCAAGTTACAATAAAACTAGTCTTTATTGATCTAGTTGTAAGGCCTCGGACACTCTTGAAAATTGTTTTGAGGCAAGCATTGCAGAACTACCCATTTGCACTCACTGCAATATGATTGGCCATGTTGTTTGGAAATGTTACAAACTTCATGGCTATATCCGCCTAGCCACAAGTTGTATAATAAAGCTAAGACAGGTCCTTTTGCAAATGTTGTAAGCAATGACCAAGAAGATAACAATGATGATAAAGTTGTCCTAACTAAAAGTCAGTGCCAATAGTTCCTTGAATTATTGTAGCAAAAAGAAGCTACATCCATCATGTACTCAGTGAACCAGGCTCAAGCAGTATTTAAACCAGCAAACACTCATCCAAATGCATCGAAGATGTCTGTTATATCTTATTGCCTATTCATCTATACAAAACCTTATAACTTTATTGATGTGTCTTGCATAATTGATACAGGTACAACAGATTACATGATTTCTTACACATCCTTTTTCACCCCAATAACGGCTCAAGTTTCTTACACAATTGAACTCCATAATTATAATGAAGTTCCAGTAACACATGTTGGTATGGTCACATTGCTGAGACTTTGTTACTCAAAGATGTTTTATATGTAACTTCATTTTCTTTAAACTTATTGTTAGCAAGAAAATTAACAGAAACACTCACATGCTGCCTTGTTTGTTTTTCTGACTTTTGTTTCATACGGGACCTTGTCACTTAGACAAAGATTGGATTGGGAGAAGTTAGAAATGACCTCTATCCCCTTGTGGACAGTGTGGTTTCTCCTTCAAGCCTAAGAATTAAATTAGCCATGTTCATAAATAGAGACTCCTTTGTTTCTATTGCTATTATTAGCAATGTTCATTAAGCTAATCTTTAGCATTGTCGTTTATGACATATTTCTTATTCAACACTTGAGCATATTGATGATCATATTGTAAAAGATAATGATATCCATAGCAATGCCATTCCATATTTTGTTTGCAGTATAGCTAAGTATCACTACCTTTCCTTCTCTTCTAGCATTCACAAGTCTTCTCATATATTTGAATTGATTCATTGTGACATTTGGAAGCCATGTTCTACCATGGCATATGATGGTTCCAATTTTTTCTTAAAAATTGTTAATGATTTTTCAAGAAGTACTTGGGTTTATTTGATCAAACACAAATCTAAAGTTAGATGATGCATTGAGTTATTCTATAATATTGTTGAAAATCAGTTTGGGCTTTAAATTAAAGTCCTATGGATTTACAAAGATGCAAAGTTTCAAATGTTACTTTTTCTGTAAAAGGGGAATTATTCGCCAAAAGAGTTGTGTTGAGATACCACAACAAAATGGCATGGTGGAAAGAAAACATCAACATATGTTGAATGTAGCCTGGAGTTTGAAAATTCATTCCAATCTTTCCCTCAACTATTGGAGTGACTATATTTTAATTGCTGCTTATTTGATTAATAGAATACCTACCACTTTACTTGTTAATAAAACTCTCAATGAGATTTTGTTTGAGACCAAACTCTCTTATACACACATGAAAGTTTTAAGATGTCTATTTTTCCATCCACTTTAAGCCATGGCAAAAAAAAAAAAAAAAAAGACCCAGAGGCTATAAATGCATATTTCTTGAGTATCATTTTAAGGTTAAAGGGTGCAAATTGTTTGATCTTAATATCCACTTTGTTAGAGAATATTTAGTTATAAATCACTTCGTTTAGACCCAATATGCGAAATTAACTAATAACAAGCAACAAGTCACTTAGTTATTGTGATGCAGGACAAGAGAGAAGACAATAAGACGGGGATAAACTGGAGAGAAAGGGGGGAGAACCGGAGAAGAAGTAGGGAAGGGAAGAGAATCAGGGGGAAAGGGAAAATCGTTGGCTACAAGCCAAAACGTTTTTAATTTCATATAATCATCGTCTAATTTAATCAACAATGAAAAATCCAATAAATAGCAAAAATCTAGCCAAGTGACGGGCTTGGGCCAACCCACTACTATAAACCCAATAATAGACAACATAACTAATAAGATCCAATAACAATAAAAAACTAAATCTCAATTATTGATATCCACATCAACTTTCCCGGGATAGGAGAAAACTGGACCCTGTCGAGTAGATAAACTTCTCCACGGGGGACGATCTTTCGTAAGAGCCAAATATCGAAACTCCAGCAGTGCAATCCTAATTTGTTGGAGCTTTTCTATAGGACTCCATGTTTCTACCATGGCATATGATGGTTCCAAATTTTTCTTATCAATTGTTAATGATTTTTCAAGAAGTACTTGTGTTTATTTGATCAAACACAAATCTAAAGTTAGATGATGCATTGAATTATTCTATAATATTGTTGAAAATCAATTTGGGCTAGAATTAAAGTCCTATGGAGTTACAAAGATGCAAAGTTTCAAATGTTACTTTTTCAGTAAAAGAGGAATTATTCACCTGTTGAATGTAGCTTGGAGTTTGAAAATTCAATCCAATCTTTCCCTCAAATATTGGAGTGACTATATTTTAATTGCTGCTTATTTGATTAACAGAATACCTACCACTTTACTTGTTAATAAAACTCTCAATGATATTTTGTTTGAGACCAATCTCTCTTATACACACATGAAAGTTTTAAGATGTCTATTTTTTGCATCCACTTTAAGCCATGGCAAAAAAAAAAAAAGACACAAAGGCAGTAAATGCATATTTTTTCAGTATCCTTTTAAAGTTAAAGGGTGCAAATTGTTTGATATTAATATCCACTCTGTTAGAGAATATTTAGTTATATATCACTCTGTTTCGACCCAATATGTGAAATTAACTAATAACAAGCAACAAGTCACTTAATTATTGTGATGTAGGAAAAGAGCGAATGCAGCAAGATGGGGGTTGGTGGGAAACCTGTGAGAAAGGGGGGAAGAGCCGGAGAAGAAGCAAGGAAGGAAAGAAAGAAAATCGAGGGAAAGGGAAAATCGTTGGCTGCCAGCCAAAACATTTTTAATTTCATATAATCATCGTCTAATTCAATCAACAATGAAGAATCCGATAAATAGAAAAAATTTAGCCAAGTGAAGGGTTTGGGCCAACCTACTACTACAAGCACAATAATAGACAACATAACTAATAAGGTCCAATAACAATAAAAAAACTAAATCTCAATGATTGATGTCCGCATCAACTCTCCCGGAGTGGGAGAAAACTCAACCCCGTCGAGTAGATAAACTCCTCCACGGGGGACGATCTTTTGTAAGAATCAAATATCGAAACTCCAGCAGTGCAATCCAGATTTGTTGGAGCTTCTCTATAGGACTCTATGTTTCTACCATGGCATATGATGGTTCCAAATTTTTCTTAACAATTGTTAACGATTTTTCAAGAAGCACTTGGGTTTATTTGATCAAATACAAATCTAAAGTTAGATGATGCATTGAGTTATTCTATAATATTGTTGAAAATCAGTTTGGGCTAGAATTAAAGTCCTATGGAGTTACAATGATGCAAAGTTTCAAATGTTACTTTTTCAATAAAAGGGAAATTATTCACCAAAAGAGTTGTGTTGAGATACCACAACAGAATGGCATGGTGGAAAGAAAACATCAACATATGTTGAATGTAGCTTGGAATTTGAAAAGTCAATCCATCTTTTCCTCAAATATTGAAGTGACTACATTTTAATTGCTTCATATTTAATTAACAGAATACCTACCACTTTACTTGTTAATAAAACTCTCAATGAGATTTTGTTTGAGACCAAACTCTCTTATACACACATTAAAGTTCTAAGATGTCTATTTTCTACATCCACTTTAAGCCATGGCCAAAAAAAAAAAAAAGACCCAGAGGCAATAAATATATTTCTTCTGTATCTTTTTAAAGTTAATGGTGCAAATTGTTTGATCTTAATATCCACTATGTTAGAGAATATTTAGTTATATATCACTTCATTTCGACCCAATATGCGAAATTAACTAATAACAAGCAACAAGTCACTTAATTATTGTGATGCAGGACAAGAGCAAAGGCAGCAAGACGAGGGGGGGGGGACCGGTGAGAAAGGGGAGAAGAACCGGAGAAGAAGCAGGGAAGGAAAGAGAATCGGGGAAAAGGGAAAATCGTTGGCTGCAAGCCAAAACATTTTTAATTTCATAAATTAAAAATTCAATCAACAATGAAGAATCCAATAAATAGAAAAAATCTAGCCAAGTGACGGGTTTGAGCCAACCCACTACTACATGCCCAATAATAGACAACATAACTAATAAGGTCCAATAACAATAAAAAACTAAATCTCAATGATTGATGTCTGCATCAATTCTCCCGGGATGGGAGAAAACTCGACCCCGTTGAGTAGATAAACTTCACCACAGGGGACGATCTTTCGTAAGAACCAAATATCGAAACTCCAGCAGTGCAATCCAGATTTGTTGGAACTTCTCTATAGGACTCTTATGTTTCTACCATGGCATATGATGGTTCCAAATTTTTCTTAACAATTGTTAACGATTTTTCAAGAAGAACTTGGGTTTATTTGATCAAACACAAATCTAAAGTTAGATGATGCATTGAGTTATTCTATAATATTGTTGAAAATCAGTTTGGGCTAGAATTAAAGTCCTATGGAGTTACAAAGATGCAAAGTTTCAAATGTTACTTTTTCAGTAAAAAGGAAATTATTCACCAAAGGAGTTGTGTTGAGATACCACAACAGAATGGCATGGTGGAAAAAAAACATCAACATATGTTGAATGTAGCCTGGAATTTGAAAATTCAACCCAATCTTTTCGTCAAATAATGGAGTGGCTATATTTTAATTGCTTCTTATTTGATTAACAGAATACCTACCATTTTATTTGTTAATAAAACTCTCAATGAGATTTTGTTTGAGACCAAACTCTCTTATACACATATGAAAGTTTTAAGATATCTATTTTTTGCATCCACTTTAAGCCAGGGCAAAAAAAAAAAAAAAAGAAAGAGACCTAGAGGCAGTAAATGCATATTTCTTCTGTATCCTTTTAAGGTTAAAGGGTACAAATTGTTTGAACTTAATATCCACTCTATTAGAGAATATTTAGTTATATATCACCTCGTTTAGACCCAATACGCGAAATTAACTAGTAAAAAGCAACATGTCACTTAATTATTGTGATGTAGGACAAGAGAGAAGGCAGCAAGACGGGGGAGGGACCGGAGAGAAAGGGGGAGAACCGGAGAAGAAACAGGGAAGAGAAGAGAATCGGGGAAAAGGGAAAATCGTTGGTTTCAAGCCAATTTTTTTTTAATTTCATATAATCATCGTCTAATTCAATCAACAATGAAAAATCCAATAAATAGCAAAAACCTAGGCAAGTGACGGGCTTGAGCTAACCTACTACTACGAGCCAAATAATAGACAACATAACTAATAAGGTCCAATAACAATAAAAAACTAAATCTCAAGAATTGATGTCCACATCAACTCTCCCGGGGTGGGAGAAAACTCAACCCCATCGAGTAGATAAACTTCTCCACAGGGGACGATCTTTCGTAAGAACCAAATATCAAAACTCCAGCATTGCAATCCAGATTTATTGGAGCTTCTCTATAGGACTCCATGTACGGTCTGCATCAGGTGGAATTACCCAACGAGCAAGGAAGCACAAATCTCTCCATCATTGGCCAACACAATCTGTTCATCTAAAATAACATCAATTGTATCTTTGTGTGCTGTAACAGATGGTATGGAAGTAGAAATATCAACATAAACATGTTGGGAGTCCACAGAGCTAAATAGAAAAAGATCGTCAAGGGAATTGAAACGGTGTTTGTAAGTAAAGAAGTCCTCAATATTTAAAGTAGAGTGGTAGCCAAAATGTGATAAAAGATCAATGACATGTGCATTTGGACCAACCTACTTTAAAATTTTAAAATGACCAGCACTACGGACTTGCAATATAATATAATCCCCAATATTAAATTAAAATGTCGTTTATGAAAATTATCTTGAAGTTTATATAATGCATTACTTGTTTCAAGTTGTTTATTGATCTCAATATGCGAATTGGAGCCGTTGTCGGGGAGTTGTGTTAATTTATTTTTGTGCTTCTTTAGTTATTTATTTCATTTTCGAAAAAAAAAAATTCGTAATTTTCTAAGATTTTTAGGCTTTTATCGTTTTTAGGAATTTTAGTATAGAATTTTATTTGTTTTTCTTACTCTAACTTATTTCTATTTTATTTTTCATTTGTTATATTTGTTCTTGCCCGCAGCTCGATATTCTAATCAAGGTGATTTGCAGCACGATCCGGAATTAAAAAGAACCTTACATAGGGTAAGGAGTGACCTTCGCCAGAATCTTGAAGAAAGCAATCTCAATCCCAACATCTCATTTGCAAGTATTTTGATTTTGAAGGAGAAGATATCATGGTCGAAAATAGGACTTTAAAGGAGCTTGCAGCCCCTACATTGAATCAACAACCTCTATGCATAACTTTTCCTAATTTAGATGCTACTACTACATTCGAGTTTAAATCTGGTCTAATACATCTTTTGCTAACTTTTCATGGTTTTACAGGTGAAGATCTTCATAAATATCTGAAAGAGTTTCATGTGGTCTATACAAGTATGAAACCCATGGGGATTACTGAAGAACATATTAAACTGAGGGTCTTTCCATTTTCTCTGAAGGATTCGGTTAAGGATTGGCTCTATTATCTACAATCGAGAAGCATTACCACATGGAATGGAATGAAGAGGTTATTTTTGGAGAAATATTGTCCAGTTTCGAGGGCATCAAATATTAGGAAAGAAATTTGTGGTGTAAGAAAAGATAACAGGGAATTCATACATGAGTATTGGGAGCGATTCAAGAAATTATGTGCAAGTTGTCCTCATCATCAGATCAGTGAGCAACTTCTCAAGTCAAAGTCACCGGATTGATGATTCTAAAGTTATTGCAGATTTTATTAAGTCTAATATATTCTCCAAGTTTGGGATTCTGGGAGCTCTCATCAGCAATCGAGGCACTCATTTTTGTAATCGAACTGTGGAAGCTCTGCTGAGAAAATACTATGTCATCCACAAGGTGTCAACTGCATATCATCCACAAACTAATGGTCAGGCGGAGGTGTCAAATCAGGAAATCAAATCCATCATTGAGGGTCTGCCCAAATAGAAAAGATTGGAGCTTGCGCTTAGACAAGGCTTTATGGGCATATAGGACTATATATAAGACACTAATCAGTATGTCACCTTACCGGTTAGTGTTCGAAAAACCATGTCACCTTCCAGTGGAGTTAGAACACAAAGTGTACTGGGCAGTTAAGAGTTTCAACATGAAGATGGGCGAGAGTGGAGAGCATAGCAAGTTACAACTTCAAGAGCTAGAGGAAATTCGCAATGATGCATATGAGAGTACAATGATTTACAGGGAGAAGACGAAGGCTTTCCATGATAAGATAATCTTTAGGAAGGAATTTGAAGTTGGTTAAAAGGTCCTCCTATACCAATCGCGGCTTCGTCTGTTTCGAGGTAAATTGTGTTCCCATTGGATTGGACGATTTGTTATTACTAATGTCTTTCCTCATGGTGCAGTAGAAGTCCAAAGTCTGGAAACCTCTAAGGTATTCAAGGTGAATGGTCATAAACTGAAACCTTTCTACGAAGGTTTTCAGGTGGAGGATGTGACACAATTGGATCTCGAAGACCCATTCTATACCGGTTGAAGGAAAAAGCAATAAGTCTAGCCAAAGACAATAAACAAAGGCGCTGCTAGGGAAGCAACCCAAGGGGAGTTCGTTCATTTATCTTTTTATTTTTGTTTTTTGTATTCATATTTTAGTTATCTGTCTTTTTCTTTGCATTGTACTTTACATTGGGGGCAATGTAAGTTTTAAATGTGGGGGAGGGGATATAGATTATGTTACATTTAGATTGAGTTTAAATTTCAAAAAAATTTGGAAATTTTTGCATGATTTTTCAAGAAGAGGAGTTGAGGTTAAATGATTTTTTTTTTTGTATGATATTTGCAAGAATTAATTAGATTTTTTAAGAACTTATAACATGATTGAATGAATAATGCTCCAACTTTGAGTTAATTAGTTGAGTTATTTTCTTTGGGGGTGGTAGTAACTAAATTTTGTAGACAAAAAGTCGGTGAGATTTTGAGTATTTAGACTGACACATCCATAACAGTCTCATTATTTTTTCATGTGTGTGTTCTTCCATGGTTTTGTTTCTCTAGAATTTGCGTTAATTCTCTTTAAGATCACATTGACACATACATGCATGAACATGATTAAAGCCATCTTTATTACATAGATTAGCTACATTAGCCAAATAGCCTACCATGTAATCAAATTTTCCTTTGGTGAATCCCTTTGAGCCTTATTGCCTTTTTCTTTGTGTAAACCTACGTTACAAGCTTTAAACATAGAAAACAACGTCTTTGCCCAAGGCTTAGAGCTAGTGGAGTATTGTTCATTATCATAAATAATTCAATTCATATTTTGAATATTTACCGTTGGAATTATTTTCCTCTTTCTTTAATTTTAGTTAGTTAGAAATTAGCGTTCTAATTAACCCTAATTATTAAATAACCCCAGACCAGCACTCAAGATTCAATTTAATAACAGTTTTACACAATAGAAAAATCGATGAATCAGATAACACAAATACCAGCGATTGCATTCAATCTATTTAAACATTCTTCTTAAAATTCAATAATCCCTATCGCAGAAAATCATCAAATCCTAGTACCTCACAAGTTAAAGGAATCAAACAATTACGGATTTGGTATTTTACTTAGCGGTAGATTATAACAAATAACAAACTACTAGGTCTCTTAACAATTAAACATAACAATCATGAAAATAAGTGTAGAAGAATATTCAATACGTAAAATAAGAATTAAACAATAAGAAAAACTATTTAGATCTCACAATATGTGATTCTGAGGCGTCCGTTTCTTTCGACCAAGTGTAAAAGTTTAGTTACAATTTATGAATCTAAGAGAAAAATAATTAAGAATGGAGTTTGGAGGTGTTCTCCCTTAGTTTTGGACGAGTTTAGGGTTAAATAGGTCGTCCAAATACCCTACCATAAGATATTGGTTCGAATAAGGAAACCAGAAAGTTCGTGCCCATAATAAACCATGCGACTGCATGGTATAAACCCATGCGACGACATGGTTATAAAAATTTTGCACTATTTATCTCCTGTTGGTGTTTGGGCGACTGCATGAACTTTCTACTATGCGACTGCATGGTAGAAATTATTTTCCATTTGGTTCACTTTGGTCCCCAAACTTTATTTCATTTACCCTTTGGCCTTGCTTCCTTGTCCTTCTTCTTCTAACATTCCATGATGTCACAATGTGTTATTTAGCTCAATTCCATGCTTGATTCACCATTCAGGTCATTTTCCGAATAATTACATTTTGGTCCTCGAAGTTTCATTTTCTTTCAAATTACTTCATATCCATAGAATTGCCACCTAATTCAAAATATTAACGTAATGAGTACATTTTGGCACAAAATAAACATATGAGCGCATAAAATAAGGAAGGAAAAATATGCATTTTACATTCCTATCACAAATCATGAAGATGATGTACAAATGCCCTAGTTGACATTGACACACTAGCATGTGGGGACATGGGAATAAGGTCTAAAGGTTTCATAGGCTCATAACCATGAATAAATTCAAAGAGACTCATACTTATTGACCAATTCACAGAATGTTTACATATAATTTGAATTGTTGGGACGATCAAATCCCAATTCCCAAGAATTTCCATGAAAATGGCATGATTGTGCAAATCAATAGCACCTTTGGGTTGGATAAGGGTATGACGTACAACACTTGATTGAGAAGTATCAGGAACAAAGGGTACAAGACCTAGATTCATAGGAAAATTTTGAATACTATCTAAGGAGGTGTTCTCACTATCATCCAAGTCATCAAATTCTTCAAGTTTAGGTTCATAGACTTGATCTTTGAACCGCTCATCCATTATATTATTTCGTTCTTCAATGACTAAGGCTCGACTAGGACATTTGGAAAAGGTGTGGCCAAAGTCCTTATAGTTGAAGTACTGCAAGTGAGAACAAGTCCTTGAAATTTCAGAAATTGTATCCTTATTGTCGAACACAGAAGAAACATTTGACAGGGAAGGTCTCCTAATAGACTTAAGAGGAAGCAGCGCTCATGAAATTGGTGTATGGTTGTCACCATACTTTTCATATGGAGTACCACTAAGCAATTCAAAATCTCGGGCTAAAGAGTAAGCGTGATCAAGAGTAGTGACACCCTGAAGGAAAATCTCACGCCTAAGATCATCTTTTAGAACTTGTCTAAACCTACTCAAAGCCAGTGCCTCATCCTTAATAACACGACATTTTATCCGAAATTCCTCAAATTCAGCAATATACTCAGTCACTAATCGATTCTCTTGTTTAAGGGCGGTCCATTGAGTAAAAATTTCAAAATCTAAGCAACCATCAAAAGTAGAAACACCTACTTTAATGTTTCTAAATGAACGTTCCTTATGATGTGGAAGAGCATGAGTATTGTGACAGTCATAAGCTCATTTTCGCTCATGAACCCGACTTATATCCCTACGATCGTGTCGAAAGTATTTTTAATCACCTTGTCGATAATGATTTTTTCTATAATAAGATACTTCAAAATTATCAACATCAGTCGAATGAGGGATTTGCTTAAACTTGTTCAGACTAGTAGCTAGGCTCCTACGCTCTTCAAGATTAGCAGTCATCTCAGCTTGGATAGCTACTAATTGAGTTTGGAACTGTTGTTGGTTAGTGGCAAGTTGTGCTAATTTTCTAGTGAGGGCATTAAACTGGGACGGGTCCATGATCAGGTTATTGGAACGAGATATGATAAGACGACCATTATGCAACTGTATACAACATACTACCAGCTAAATGAAGTTACTAGAGCTAGATTCGACAAATTGACTAATATGCAACTTCATGTAATGACAAAATGAAGTGTATGAAGAGATAAATAAACAACTCGTTTTAAAATCGAAAGTGATGACCAGATCAATTTTTTTTTTCTTTCGGGATTATGTAAATCCGAATATGGCAAGCTAGTGACGCTGATCTATATAAAATAATAAAGCAAAGGTCAAATACTAGTCAGCAACTGAATTTCGTAAAATAAGGAGAATAAAAGTGAAAATATAACAAGATTAGGGATTTTGGGGCGTAAATTGTAGGTAAAGATTAAAATAACAGCAGCACAAAAATATAATGATGCAATTTTAAACGAAATAGTAGTATAAACTAAAAATAGAGAAGTAATAGCTCCCTTTTGTGTTCGTTGAGGTAACTGAGCACCAAGTAAGTAAATAGCTCCAAAGACAAAGATGGCAATCGAAGAAATTAAACCGATCAGTAGGTCAAAGAAAGGTACCTGAAAATATATTAGAAGACACTCTTAATTTTTTTCTTTTTCTCTTTTTTTTCACACTTTTTTTTTTGTCACACTTTTTTTTAAATGAAAATCAAATTACAAAATAGGGGTCCAAACCGAGGTCCAACGTACCAATAAACTACTCACTATTCAAGGCCAATGCCTAACAAAAATACCAAACCATACTTTTTTCTTTTTTTTTTTTTGCTAACAGTAAATAGGGCCAAAATCGATCCCAAATTAAATTTATAAATTCGGGCCCAACATATGAAGGTGGAGCCCAAATTGAAATCTAAGCCCAAAACAATAAGGTAGGACCCAAATTGAAAATCAAATATAAACCTAGGCCCAAAAAAATTAAGATAGAACCCAAATTGAAGAAAACATCAAAGACCCACTATGGATTCGGTCGAGGAGCTGCAGCTGGTGGGACTTCTGGGTTACTATAGGCATCGGGGCTTAGTTTGGTTGCATGGGGTTGTCGGGTTTTTTTTTGTCTGGACGTTGGGTATGCAGTCACGGGTGGTTTGTGCGAAGGGAAAGTGCGATGTTGGGTGGAACTGGCTTTGGTGCTACGGTCGTCGGGAGAGATGAGAGTTACTTGAGGGTTTCCAACGATCTGTTGCTGCTGGCAGTATATTCTTTTTTTTTTCGATATAAGAGATGGCTGCGCGGAAGAGATGACTGTGGCGGCGGTAATTTCTACAGTGTTGTTGGTTGATTGATGAAGTGGTTGTGCGGATGGAGCGGTGCAGTGAGTTTTTGGAAGAAATATGTTATGTTAACTTGGAGGATTGTTGAACTTGATGAATTGGTTGCGTTATGGACTGCTTGTAGGACTCTAATACGCCCCCTAACTCAACCTAACAAAACCGGCTTGTTAGGGGAGGATTGCCGTCACCTTATTAAGTGAATCGTGTAAATATCACCGACCAATGTGGGACTCTAATACGCTCCCTCACGGACAGCGTGGACTATGCCAAACAACTGTGAACAAGTAGATATTGGGTGCACCCAACATTACAAAATTGGGTATGCTCTAATACCAAATTTGATGCAGGACAAGAGAGAATGCATCAAGAAGGGGGGAAAATTAGAGAAGAAGCAGGGAAGGGAAGAGAATCGGGGGAAAGGGAAAATCGTTGGATGCAAGCCAAAACATTTTTAATTTCATATAATAATCGTCTAATTCAATCAACAATGAAAAATTCAATAAATAGCAAAAACCTAGCCAAGTGACGGGATTGAGCCAACCCACTACTACAAGCCCAATAATAAACAACATAACTAATAAGGTCCAATAACAATAGAAAATTAAATCTCGATGATTGATGTCCGCATCATATTGTTTCTAGATAAATAAGTTTAAAATCAATTTAAACCCTAAGCATCAATCAATTAATATAGATCAAAAGCATTAAAAAGTAAATAACATCATAAATTGATGACAGAGGAAAATCCTTTAAGAACTCTTCACATGAATGAAAAAACCTCCGAGCATACCTTGTCAAAACGATCCAATAGTCTAGACATTATTAAACCTTAGCTGACTCTAAACACCCAACTTGTAAATAATCGAGGAACTCTTCGATTGTGCAATATGTACTTCCCAAAGAACTCTGGGCCACTTCTCCATCTGCATAGATAGCGAAAAAATGACCTCGTTCTGGAGCACTGAAACTTCAATCGCCTTTTCTCCAAACTTCAGAACTTTGAAGCCTATAGGTGAAAGTAAGTTTTTGGTGTTTGATCTTTTGATCTTTCTATGTTTTAATATGTGGTTAAGGCAAGAAAATATTAGAATATATAATTGATCTTCAAAGGATAATTTCTTAACTAGGTATAAGACTCAACCAATTACAAATAATATTTGAAAAAATATATGAAACTTTGATCTTGGGATTGAATCAAGAAATCTTTTGGAATATGTGTTTGGTCTTCCAAGAATTATTTCTTGTATGAAAATAATGTTCACCCACACCTTAGGATGAGATATGGCATGATTATATATAATATGTAGTGTTTGGAATTGCAAAAAGGCTAAGAATCGTGATCTAGGGTTTCACAAAATAACACAATTGCTCGAACGCCATTGGGGCACCTAGTGAGGGCTCACAGCTTGTTTTTGCAGCTCGAGAGCCTAGAGGATGGCCATCGAGTTCTCTCTGAGCAGTCGTAAATATTTTCATCATATTTTCTTTCTCAATATCAAATTGAGGTAATTCAAAGTGCATTGAAAAAGATAACTCCAAGGGTTGCAATTTATCTAGAAATAGCATGTTTCAAATTCGAATGTTTTCTAAGCGACAAATGAGTTACAACCTATGACTGAGAATTTGGAACAAAACCTATGCGGCACTTTGACACTCTCTTGATTTCTAATTGCATCCCATTGGTCATATGTGTTCTTGGACAACTTTGAGCTATTTGACTTTTCAAGACCTATGCTACTAATTTATTGACTCTTTGTCTTTAATTACAACTCCATTACTTTAATTTTATCTAAGGAATAGCCAATTACAAATAGAGACATAACACACTCCATTTTTCAGTCAAGTGATGTTGCGTTCTATGGGACTATCTTTCCTTTCCAAATTGATTCTACTACTTCATCTTCTCAAATTTCTGACATTGATTTTCCTTCTTTTACCATAGAAACCATAGACTCTATACCCACCAATGTTCAAGAATTTTCTCCTTCTATGTCCTATGACAAAACTTCTCATATTCTTGATGTCTCACAATGTTCAGAGCCTTTTTTACCGCATGTGCAAACCAACTCCTCTTACCAACCAAATTAAAATGACTAACCTTCTAGTTTACTCATTTACGGATCTATAGGTTAAATCTACTTCCCAACCCAAAATTTTCATTGTCTACAAAATACCTACAATACCTACAAAATTTTCATTGTCTATAGGTTAAATCTACTTCCCACCCCAATTGTTGGACAAGGTACAAGTTCCTCCCTCTGGTGCACATTTTCCTTTAACCCATTTTCTTTCATATAAGAATTTGTTATCTAGTTTAAGGATTTCTCCTCTTCCATTTGCAACCAACCTGAGACTAACACTTATAAACAAGCCATACAAGATCCTAACTAGTGCAAAGCATTGCAATCTGAATTACTTGCTTTAGAATAGAACAATACTTAGGTTATAACAGATTTCTTGCAGGGATGCTTACTATCTATAGCAGTGGTTCACGACTAATTTTTGCATAATTTGATGTTAACAATGTGTTTCTTCATGGAGATTTAAAAAGAAAAAAATTTATGCATAAGTCACCAGGTTATAATACAGGAGGACCACAACAAATTTGTAAACTTCTCAAAAGTTTATACAGCCTTAAACTGGCCTCAAGACAATGGTACTCCAAGTTTTCTACTTCTGTTCTTGATTTTGGTTTTACACAGTTCAAGGCTGATTATAGTTTATTCATCAAGAGAAATGGAGATTCTTTTACTGTACTACTAGTCTATGTTGATGATATTATATTTTCTACCAACAATGTAGAATCAATTATTGAACTTAAGCACATCTTGAACCAAAAATTCAAGATTAAAGACCTAGGTTCTCTAAGGTATTTCTTAGGGATTGAAGTTGCTAGGACAACTAAGGGCATACAAATTTGTCAAAGGAAATATGTTTTGGACACTTTGGCTGACTTATGTACAGTTGGCTCTAAACCAGCTAAAGTTCCTATAGACAAGAACCTGAAGTTCAGCAAAGATACACGACGACTTTTAAAGGATCCAAGTATTTATAGGAGGTTGATTGGGATACTCTTACAACCGCAAGACCAGATCCATGTTATATTGTTTAGAACTTGAGCCAATTCATGGCTATACCTACTAATCTTCATTTGTGAGCAGTACATAAAGTTCTAAAATACATCGAAGATGTTCCAGGACATGGTATATTCTTTCTCAGTTAATCTTCATTGTAGTTGATAGCTTATTGCAGTTCTGATTGAGCCTCATGCCCTAATGCAAGAAGATACTTGACTGGTTATTGTGTCCTATTGGGGGAATTTCTCATATCGTGGAAATCAAAGAAGCAAGTAGTTTTCTTTTTTAGATCTTCAGCTGAGGATGAGTATTGAGCAATGGCATCCATATGTTCTGAGGTCATTTGGCTAAAGAATATTTTGACATATCTTCAAGTTCTTCATCCACAAGCTGTTGTTCTTTACTGTGACAATCAATCCAATATTCCATGAGCGTACAAAGCACATTAAAGGGAGCATTTGTATAACTTATGTTGGTATTTAATTCTAGTTGGCTGATAAATTTTAATAAGGCAATGGAATCCAAACTCCGAATAACTTATGTGTGAGCTGAACGATCACAATGAGCACTGATCTACCTGTCATCCACCTCTCTCATTTTTAATTTTAACCTCTTCAAGATGGGAATATTTAATCTCTATTCTCCATGTTGTGGGCGAGTATTGCATCATGAAGTGTCAAGCAATGATGATAAAAAGTTGATTCATGTGGCTACTAATTCAATGGTAAAGATGAGACTCGAAAATGGCTAGTTGTTCTCTTTTGTATAATATAGTGGCAATTAGTTTCTAGTTATTGTTTTTCTTCTGTCTCACTCTACCTGAAGTGTCTTTTTTATGAGCTGTACATTAGGAGAGAAAGGCATGTGCAGCACGTTTTTGGCCAAAAATTAGTTATTTTTGTTTCTGTATATATGTTGCCTTTCTAATTAGTTCATTGTGTTCCAATTTTTCATTCAATGAAAGGCAGATAGAAATTCAGAGCTTTCCCTTTCTTTATCTTCTGCCTTTCTAATTAGTTCATTATGTTGCCTTTTCTTTATCTTTTGCATTCTGGTAAATCATTTTCTCACATGGTAACAAAGCAAATCTGAGAGCTAATCAGTCATGGATGATAGTTTGTCTAAAAATGAATTCTTGCACGGAGCTTGCAATCATTGGAGTAGATCACCGTTTGATTGATTAATGAATTCTTGCTATGCTTTCATTTAGAAAATCTGTTGATGAACATGACACTTTTGTTGTCAAACCAATGTCCTTTGTTATCATTTGTTTTATGTATTTTGTATTCAATTATAGCCTAATTTATATTGTAACTTAAGAAAGTAAAAACCTACTACAAGTTGAAAGTTGTCAAGTATGGTAGATGTGGTAGTAGGTAGAATAGTTGTTGTTGAAAATCATTTTGAATTGTACCAAATGTATGGCTATATGAATCAGCCGAGTTCCACCATATTTTGTGAATGTGATCAAATACTTTCCCTCTCTTTGTCTTCTATATTCTATCAGTGGTATCAGATCCCTGATTGATCTTTGAAAGAATGAAAAAGAGCAGGGGATATCAAAATCGGTAAGCTCATAGCAAATACGGTATGTTGTGTGCGAAATCAGTAAGCATTGTGCAAATTTGGTAACTTTAAAACCGGTAAGATCTGTCAAAATAGGTAAGATCTATCGAATTTGGTAACTTCAAAAAAATGGTAAGATCTGTCAAACCGGTAAGAGCTTCAAATACCGGTAAGAAGTTGGCTTCAGGCAGTTTCTCAACACCCTTAACTTCAGTGTTCACAGGTGCAAACTACAATTTTTAGGATGTGAAGATGAAGGCTTATCTGAAAGCCTATGATCTATGGAAAATCACAGAATGTAGAGTAGAGCTACCACCACTTAGAGCAAATCCAACTATAGCTCAGCTAAAGCAACATAGTGAGGAGGTCGCAAAAAAGTTTTAGGCCTTGTCTTGCATTCAATCAGCCGTCTCTGATGTAATCTTTACCAGGATCATTACTTGTGAAATAGCAAAGGAAGCTTGGGACAGGTTGCTTGAGGAGTTTAAGGGAATGCAAGGACAAGGAAAATGCAAGTTCTCAATCTTAGAAGGGAGTATAAAACACTGAAGATGAAGGAGGCTGAATCTGTTAAAGACTACTGAGATAGGTTGATGAAAGTAATGAACAAAATAAGGTTTTTGGAAGATGAACTTCTTGATAAGCGTGTGGTAGAAAAGGTTCTTATTAGTTTACCTGAGAAATTTGAGGTAAAAATCTCTTTACTTGAAGATTCCAGAGATCTGTCTGTTATTACCTTATCTGAGCTCATAAATACTTTACAAGTAACTGAGCAAAGGAGGTTGTTTAGATAGGAAGAGCAGGTTGAAGGAGCCTTGTTTGTCAAAGGAAAGTATAAAGCTCAAACAAGCTTTGGTGTAAAGAAGCAACAACCTGAAAAAAAGAAAGGAGAGAGCAACAGAACTGCATGCAAAAATGAAGTTTATCCACCCTGTCCTCATTGCAAAAAAATCGGCCACTCTCCCAAATGGTGTTGGTATAGGGCCAGGAGTCCAATACAAAGTATGTAAACAATTTAGACATGTTCAAAAAGTGTGTAAAAACCAGAAGGAGAAGCAGGATTCACAGCAGGCTCAAGCGGCAGAAATTCATCAGCAGGAGGAGCATTTGTTCATAGCAATGAATGAAAGAGCCTGCAGCAATGATGAAATTTAGCTATTGGATAGTGGATGTACTCACCATATGACCTCCAATTCCAGCATTTTTGTAAGGCTTGATGAAGGCTATAGATCAAATGCTAAAGTGGAGAATTGAGAGCTTGTAGAGGTAAAGGGAGTTGGTGAAATATCAGTGCAGACCTTGATAGGTACCAAGTATATTTTTGATGTTTTATATGTTTGTTATCATTTGTTTTATGTATTGCGTATTCAATTATAGCCGAAGTTATATTGTAACTTAAGCAAGTAAGAACCTGCTACAAGTTGAAAGCTGTCAAGTATGGTAGATGTGGTAGTAGGTAGAATAGTTGTTGTTGAAAATCATTTTGAATTGTACCAAATGTATGGCTATATGAATCAACCGAGTTCCACCATATTTTGTAAATGTGATTGATTACTTTCCCTATCTTTGTCTTCTATGTTCCATCAAAATCCTATACTAAAAACATTCTCAATGAGTACTTTACTTTTCATTCTAAGATGAGCTCATACTACTCATCTA
The DNA here is from genome assembly GCA_035079005.1 of Fraxinus americana. Lineage (NCBI taxonomy): Eukaryota > Viridiplantae > Streptophyta > Magnoliopsida > Lamiales > Oleaceae > Fraxinus > Fraxinus americana. The sequence goes on along the minus strand of JAVHZT010000149.1, from coordinate 150,435 downwards.
AAGTGTCACCTAGCGATATTATATCTTTTAAAAATTGATGCAAGAACACGTTATCAAGTTCATTTTGAAATCAGGATTAAGCACTATAGCCTATTCCTACTTCCCAATCAAACCAAGAAATCTAGTCTTTCATGTTATTAAAAACAAAATATTGAAAAGTCAACATCACCAAATAAATCTTAAATTAAATTTTCAAGTCTTGGAATCGATCTTTTATTTCTTACCTCCTTCTATGCTCCAAAATTTGTTAGAATTCATCTCTCATTCATTATGGATGGCCTATATTTAAAAAAAGGTTCCCAACATTGTTTTCATAAGACTTTTATTCAAATAAGGAAACCAGAATTTTTCCTCCAGAAATGTACTATGCTATAGAATAGTACAATCTCATGCTATAGCATAGTTCAATGAATTTCAACCCTTGAATTCCCGAAATCATGCCATGCGACCACATGAAAAGAACAAATATGCTATAGCATAGTTCAAGTGAAATTTCATTATTTGCCTTTTGGTCCCCGAACTTCTGTTTCCTCGTTCCTTGGCCTCTTTTCTCATTTTTTGTTCTTCTAACACTTCATGTATTCGCTAAATTGGTCTTCGAGTCTTTCACTATCTTCATTTCTTCTTTAGGATCATATTTCGACTATTTGCACTTTGGTATCTAAACTTTGGTTTGCTTCCATTTTGGTCATTTTTTCGCTTGTTTCTCCTAAATTCTAACGTATTCATCATTGCCATCCTACAAAACATAATTTATATAGAATTAAGCTATATTCTAATATATTGTCAACAATTATCTATGTTTTATAGCCTAAATAAATGTGTAAAATGTACTTATCAAACCATCCAAACTTGAACTATTGTTTGTCCTCAAGCAAAACTATAGCTTACAAGGTTTAACAACATACCGCGTCTTAGGATTGAAATTCAATTATCAAAATATTGAAAAACTTCAACAAAGGCAAAATCAAATCTATCTCTACCTATTATATGCATAACTCAGTGTGTGTGTGTGTGTGTGTGTGTAAACTCATGTAAATATATCAAACTCATGATTGACTCGACTCCTGACCCGTAATAGTCAAATATTCTCTTTCCTTGCTAGAAAGAAACACGCCCACCCCCTCAAACTTATTCTTTTCACTCAATTTTTTCGGGGTGCATCTTAAGTTGAATTTATTCACTCTTAATTTGGATGAATCTTACTATCATAACATGTCGAGATTCTCCTATATTTTTTATTGTCTCAACCTTTAAGACTAAACTAAGCTACTTGCCTCACACCAAAGGTATAGTTCTATTAACCAAATATTTTGGGACTTAATCAATGTAATTATGTTTTTTTCTCAACTATTATTGTTCTCTCTCTTTTTAGTCTTTTTCTTTAAACATATTCTCATTTGCTTTCTATATAACTCATGTAGCGAGCTTTATGACAATGACTCCCAAGTTAGATGACCATAGGGCATTAGATTTTAAAATTTTGTAGACTTATTCACTCGAGTTATACATGCTCAAAAAGATGATTTTATTCACACATAGATTAGTGTTATGCCCCCTTTTTTTAGACATTGAGTTTTCAAAATCAACTCATAACTTAAGACTTTCACCTCATTGATTTTAGACAATCCACACAAAATAATTTCATGCACGAAACCCCTGCTCATCTCAATGTTCCCTTGTAACAGCTCAACCACCACCAAACTATTTAATAAATTGATTATGGATAAGTACAATAAAGGGTTTGTTTTTTGTTTAACTTACTATGTTCAACTCTCTAAGTAATGAGCCAAATCACCAACTTAATATGTAAAACATGAGTGTCGTGCACAGAGAATGTCAAGTTTCACAGAAACAAGTATTGGCTAATCTAATTATGGAATATTTTCACTATTCTTAGTCCATACGTATTCTAATATTCAACATCATCACCAACAAGGTCATCAAACTCATAAAGCACGAAAAACAATGAGTAAATACTAGAAAATATTTTTTTCACGCGACCATTCAACAAAAAGTAGTAAATTATACACAAATATTGATAAACAATCAAAAGTGTCATGAAAATTCTACCACTTCCAAACTTATACAAAATATTGTCCTCAATGTAAGAGATAAATTAATCTAAATAAAGGAGTAAGGATCGTAAACTCTCCGAAAGTAGATGCAAATTGGTAGAAGGATCAGGCTGGTCCGGTTGATAGACATCATGACAACCATCACTTTTCTTTGTTGTTAGGTTTCAATTTTCTGTTTCAAGAATTAAAAATAAATATTAATGATAGCAAATAAGATTTAAATATTTGTAATGTATTCGCACCAAGAAGAATTCTAATCTTCCAAGTTCCAACATTAGGAAGATTGAAATCTAGGGGCAACCTTAAAAATGCATATCACATCAATGTAAGCTCAATGTAATGCTAGGGTATTAATGTTGAGCCTAAATAAAATTAAGTCAATAAGTAAACATGCTTAACTTACTAATGCAAATCTTAAAGTACTTGTCTAAAATGTGTCAAAAGCCATTTAAACGTATGAATTTCTAAATTAATGCAATCTCTAAACTACTTGTAATACATAGTTAATCAAAATAAGTAAAAAGGGATAGAAAAATGGGTCGCCTCACATTAAGAGCTCAATATATAAAAATGTGGTCAAGCTCGAATTTTGCACAAGTATTTCATGGAACTTTGAATATGGTTTTGGAGGTCTTGCTTAAGTTTCTCAATTTGATCTTGTTCTATATTATAACTTTCCTCCAAATTTTAACATTTTCCTACTCCAAGTAGTATGCCTTTTCCTCATCACCCGTTTCGAACTCGACAATATACACATCAATCTTCTCATAATGTTTAATCACAAATTCATTTTTAAGCAAATGATAAAGTCGAGGGATTGCATGTTAATTTCTTCTTCTTTGAATACTACTAATTATTTTTTGTCTGTTATGATTAATTTCTCGATCTTTTCATGTGTTTTTTCTTTAATTAAAACTTTCGAGTTTAACGTTTGTATCCAAAACTTTTGGCAAACAAACAATGACATTTTCATGGAAAGTCTCCTCTTGTTGTATTTGTTGGAAGTTCGGTGGATTTGATTCACTTAATTAATGTTCATTAATAATCGGTGAAAGAAATAATGCAATAGGCAAGTCACCAGGCCAAATTTCGGTGAGAGAAATAATGCAACAGTAAGGCACCCATGACAGTTTCATCAAGTTCACATTCCGCTTTTATATCTCGTAATCATTGTCCTATAATGAAATCACCCTCATACTACTCATCTAAAGTGTCACCTAGCGATATTATATCTTTTAAAAATTGATGCAAGAACACGTTATCAAGTTCATTTTGAAATCAGGATTAAGCACTATAGCCTATTCCTACTTCCCAATCAAACCAAGAAATCTAGTCTTTCATGTTATTAAAAACAAAATATTGAAAAGTCAACATCACCAAATAAATCTTAAATTAAATTTTCAAGTCTTGGAATCGATCTTTTATTTCTTACCTCCTTCTATGCTCCAAAATTTGTTAGAATTCATCTCTCATTCATTATGGATGGCCTATATTTAAAAAGGTTCCCAACATTGTTTTCATAAGACTTTTATTCAAATAAGGAAACCAGAATTTTTCCTCCAGAAATGTACTATGCTATAGAATAGTACAATCTCATGCTATAGCATAGTTCAATGAATTTCAACCCTTGAATTCCCGAAATCATGCCATGCGACCACATGAAAAGAACAAATATGCTATAGCATAGTTCAAGTGAAATTTCATTATTTGCCTTTTGGTCCCCGAACTTCGTTTCCTCGTTCCTTGGCCTCTTTTCTCATTTTTTGTTCTTCTAACACTTCATGTATTCGCTAAATTGGTCTTCGAGTCTTTCACTATCTTCATTTCTTCTTTAGGATCATATTTCGACTATTTGCACTTTGGTATCTAAACTTTGGTTTGCTTCCATTTTGGTCATTTTTTCGCTTGTTTCTCCTAAATTCTAACGTATTCATCATTGCCATCCTACAAAACATAATTTATATAGAATTAAGCTATATTCTAATATATTGTCAACAATTATCTATGTTTTATAGCCTAAATAAATGTGTAAAATGTACTTATCAAACCATCCAAACTTGAACTATTGTTTGTCCTCAAGCAAAACTATAGCTTACAAGGTTTAACAACATACCGCGTCTTAGGATTGAAATTCAATTATCAAAATATTGAAAAACTTCAACAGTGCAAAATCAAATCTATCTCTACCTATTATATGCATAACTCAGTGTGTGTGTGTGTGTGTGTGTGTGTGTGTAAACTCATGTAAATATATCAAACTCATGATTGACTCGACTCCTGACCCGTAATAGTCAAATATTCTCTTTCCTTGCTAGAAAGAAACACCCCCCCACCCCCTCAAACTTATTCTTTTCACTCAATTTTTTCGGGGTGCATCTTAAGTTGAATTTATTCAGTCTCTTAATTTGGATGAATCTTACTATCATAACATGTCGAGATTCTCCTATATTTTTTATTGTCTCAACCTTTAAGACTAAACTAAGCTACTTGCCTCACACCAAAGGTATAGTTCTATTAACCAAATATTTTGGGACTTAATCAATGTAATTATGATTTTTTCTCAACTATTATTGTTCTCTCTCTTTTTAGTCTTTTTTCTTTAAACATATTCTCATTTGCTTTCTATATAACTCATGTAGCGAGCTTTATGACAATGACTCCCAAGTTAGATGACCATAGGGCATTAGATTTTAAAATTTTGTAGACTTATTCACTCGAGTTATACATGCTCAAAAAGATGATTTTATTCACACATAGATTAGTGTTATGCCCCTTTTTTAGACATTGAGTTTTCAAAATCAACTCATAACTTAAGACTTTCACCTCATTGGTTTTAGAAAATCCACACAAGATAATTTCATGCATGTTAACCCCTATTCATCTCAATGTTCCCTTATAACAACTCAACTATCTCCAAACTATAAAAATAGATTATGAATAAGTGCAATAGAGGTTTTTGGGTTTAACTTATTATGTTCAACTCTTCTCTAAGTAGTAAGCCAAAGCTCCAACTTAATGTGTAAAACATGAGTGTTGTGCACAGAAAATGTCAAGTTTCACATAAACAAGTATTGGCTAATCTAATCATGTAATATTTCCACCATTCTTAGTCCATACGTATTCTAATATTCAACATCATCACCAACAAGGTCATCAAACTCATAAAGCACGAAAAACAATGAGTAAATACTAGAAAATATTTTTTTTTCACGCGACCATTCAACAAAAAGTAGTAAATTATACACAAATATTGATAAACAATCAAAAGTGTCATGAAAATTCTACCACTTCCAAACTTATACAAAACATTATCCTCAATGTAAGAGATAAATTAATCTAAATAAAGGAGTAAGGATCAGAAACTCTCCGAAAGTAGATGCAAATTGGTAGAAGGATCATTTGGTCCAGGTTGATAGACATCATGACAACCATCACTTTTCTTTGTTGTTAGGTTTCAATTTTCTGTTTCAAGAATTAAAAATAAATATTAATGATAGCAAATAAGATTTAAATATTTGTAATGTATTCGCACCAAGAAGAATTCTAATCTTCCAAGTTCCAACATTAGGAAGATTGAAATCTAGGGGCAACCTTAAAAATGCATATCACATCAATGTAAGCTCAATGTAATGCTAGGGTATTAATGTTGAGCCTAAATAAAATTAAGTCAATAAGTAAACATGCTTAACTTACTAATGCAAATCTTAAAGTACTGTCTAAAATGTGTCAAAAGCCATTTAAACGTATGAATTTCTAAATTAATGCAATCTCTAAACTACTTGTAATACATAGTTAATCAAAATAAGTAAAAAGGGATAGAAAAATGGGTCGCCTCACATTAAGCGCTCAATTTATAGGGTCAAGCTCGAATTTTGCACAAGTATTTCATGGAACTTTGAATATGGTTTTGGAGGTCTTGCTTAAGTTTCTCAATTTGATCTTGTTCTATATTATAACTTTCCTCCAAATTTTAACATTTTCCTACTCCAAGTAGTATGCCTTTTCCTCATCACCCGCTTTCGAACTCGACAATATACACATCAATCTTCTCATAATGTTTAATCACAAATTCATTTTTAAGCAAATGATAAAGTCGAGGGATTGCATGTTAATTTCTTCTTCTTTGAATACTACTAATTATTTTTTGTCTCATTATGATTAATTTCTCGATCTTTTCATGTGTTTTTTCTTTAATTAAAACTTTCTCGAGTTTAACGTTTGTATCCAAAACTTTTGGCAAACAAACAATGACATTTTCATGGAAAGTCTCCTCTTGTTGTATTTGTTGGAAGTTCAGTGGATTTGATTCACTTAATTAATGTTCATTAATAGTCGGTGAAAGAAATAATGCAATAGGCAAGTCACTGTGCCAAATTTCGGTGAGAGAAATAATGCAACAAGAAGGCACCCATGACAGCTTTCATCAAGTTCACATTCCGCTTTTATATCTCGTAATCATTGTCCTATAATGAAATCACCCTCATACTACTCATCTAAAGTGTCACCTAGCGATATTATATCTTTTAAAAATTGATGCAAGAACACGTTATCAAGTTCATTTTGAAATCGGGATTAAGCACTATAGCCTATTCCTACTTCCCAATCAAACCAAGAAATCTAGTCTTTCATGTTATTAAAAACAAAATATTGAAAAGTCAACATCACCAAATAAATCTTAAATTAAATTTTCAAGTCTTGGAATCGATCTTTTATTTCTTACCTCCTTCTATGCTCCAAAATTTGTTAGAATTCATCTCTCATTCATTATGGATGGCCTATATTTAAAAAAAGGTTCCCAACATTGTTTTCATAAGACTTTTATTCAAATAAGGAAACCGTAATTTTTCCTCCGTAAAATGTACTATGCTATAGAATAGTACAATCTCATGCTATAGCATAGTTCAATGAATTTCAACCCTTGAATTCCCGAAATCATGCCATGCGACCACATGAAAAGAACAAATATGCTATAGCATAGTTCAAGTGAAATTTCATTATTTGCCTTTTGGTCCCCGAACTTCGTTTCCTCGTTCCTTGGCCTCTTTTCTCATTTTTTGTTCTTCTAACACTTCATGTATTCGCTAAATTGGTCTTCGAGTCTTTCACTATCTTCATTTCTTCTTTAGGATCATATTTCGACTATTTGCACTTTGGTATCTAAACTTTGGTTTGCTTCCATTTTGGTCATTTTTTCGCTTGTTTCTCCTAAATTCTAACGTATTCATCATTGCCATCCTACAAAACATAATTTATATAGAATTAAGCTATATTCTAATATATTGTCAACAATTATCTATGTTTTATAGCCTAAATAAATGTGTAAAATGTACTTATCAAACCATCCAAACTTGAACTATTGTTTGTCCTCAAGCAAAACTATAGCTTACAAGGTTTAACAACATACCGCGTCTTAGGATTGAAATTCAATTATCAAAATATTGAAAAACTTCAACAGTGCAAAATCAAATCTATCTCTACCTATTATATGCATAACTCAGTGTGTGTGTGTGTGTGTGTGTGTGTGTGTAAACTCATGTAAATATATCAAACTCATGATTGACTCGACTCCTGACCCGTAATAGTCAAATATTCTCTTTCCTTGCTAGAAAGAAACACCCCCCACCCCCTCAAACTTATTCTTTTCACTCAATTTTTTAGGTGCATCTTAAGTTGAATTTATTCAGTCTCTTAATTTGGATGAATCTTACTATCATAACATGTCGAGATTCTCCTATATTTTTTATTGTCTCAACCTTTAAGACTAAACTAAGCTACTTGCCTCACACCAAAGGTATAGTTCTATTAACCAAATATTTTGGGACTTAATCAATGTAATTATGTTTTTTTCTCAACTATTATTGTTCTCTCTCTTTTTAGTCTTTTTTCTTTAAACATATTCTCATTTGCTTTCTATATAACTCATGTAGCGAGCTTTATGACAATGACTCCCAAGTTAGATGACCATAGGGCATTAGATTTTAAAATTTTGTAGACTTATTCACTCGAGTTATACATGCTCAAAAAGATGATTTTATTCACACATAGATTAGTGTTATGCCCCCTTTTTTTAGACATTGAGTTTTCAAAATCAACTCATAACTTAAGACTTTCACCTCATTGGTTTTAGAAAATCCACACAAGATAATTTCATGCACAGAACCCCTATTCATCTCAATGTTCCCTTATAACAGCTCAACTATCTCCAAACTATAAAAATAGATTATGAATAAGTGCAATAGAGGTTTTTTGGGTTTAACTTATTATGTTCAACTCTTCTCTAAGTAGTAAGCCAAAGCTCCAACTTAATGTGTAAAACATGAGTGTTGTGCTGAGAAAATGTCAAGTTTCACATAAACAAGTATTGGCTAATCTAATCATGTAATATTTCCACCATTCTTAGTCCATACGTATTCTAATATTCAACATCATCACCAACAAGGTCATCAAACTCATAAAGCACGAAAAACAATGAGTAAATACTAGAAAATATTTTTTTTTAACGCGACCATTCAACAAAAAGTAGTAAATTATACACAAATATTGATAAACAATCAAAAGTGTCATGAAAATTCTACCACTTCCAAACTTATACAAAACATTATCCTCAATGTAAGAGATAAATTAATCTAAATAAAGGAGTAAGGATCAGAAACTCTCCGAAAGTAGATGCAAATTGGTAGAAGGATCAGGCTGGTCCGGTTGATAGACATCATGACAACCATCACTTTTCTTTGTTGTTAGGTTTCAATTTTCTGCTTTCAAGAATTAAAAATAAATATTAATGATAGCAAATAAGATTTAAATATTTGTAATGTATTCGCACCAAGAAGAATTCTAATCTTCCAAGTTCCAACATTAGGAAGATTGAAATCTAGGGGCAACCTTAAAAATGCATATCACATCAATGTAAGCTCAATGTAATGCTAGGGTATTAATGTTGAGCCTAAATAAAATTAAGTCAATAAGTAAACATGCTTAACTTACTAATGCAAATCTTAAAGTCTTGTCTAAAATGTGTCAAAAGCCATTTAAACGTATGAATTTCTAAATTAATGCAATCTCTAAACTACTTGTAATACATAGTTAATCAAAATAAGTAAAAAGGGATAGAAAAATGGGTCGCCTCACATTAAGCGCTCAATTTATAGGGTCAAGCTCGAATTTTGCACAAGTATTTCATGGAACTTTGAATATGGTTTTGGAGGTCTTGCTTAAGTTTCTCAATTTGATCTTGTTCTATATTATAACTTTCCTCCAAATTTTAACATTTTCCTACTCCAAGTAGTATGCCTTTTCCTCATCACCCGTTTCGAACTCGACAATATACACATCAATCTTCTCATAATGTTTAATCACAAATTCATTTTTAAGCAAATGATAAAGTCGAGGGATTGCATGTTAATTTCTTCTTCTTTGAATACTACTAATTATTTTTTTGTCCGTTATGATTAATTTCTCGATCTTTTCATGTGTTTTTTCTTTAATTAAAACTTTCTCGAGTTTAACGTTTGTATCCAAAACTTTTGGCAAACAAACAATGACATTTTCATGGAAAGTCTCCTCTTGTTGTATTTGTTGGAAGTTCAGTGGATTTGATTCACTTAATTAATGTTCATTAATAGTCGGTGAAAGAAATAATGCAATAGGCAAGTCACTGTGCCAAATTTCGGTGAGAGAAATAATGCAACAAGAAGGCACCCATGACAGCTTTCATCAAGTTCACATTCCGCTTTTATATCTCGTAATCATTGTCCTATAATGAAATCACCCTCATACTACTCATCTAAAGTGTCACCTAGCGATATTATATCTTTTAAAAATTGATGCAAGAACACGTTATCAAGTTCATTTTGAAATCGATTAAGCACTATAGCCTATTCCTACTTCCCAATCAAACCAAGAAATCTAGTCTTTCATGTTATTAAAAACAAAATATTGAAAAATCAACATCACACAAATGAATCTTGAATTGAATCTTCGAGTTTTGGAATCGATTTTCGTGTTTCTTGCTTCCTTCTATGCTCCAAAATATGTTAGAATGCGTCTTACCTTCATTATGGATGGTCCTAGGTCTTAAAAAATGTTCCCAACATTGTTTTCATAAGAGTTTTATTCAAATAAGGAAATCAGAATTTTTCCTTCAAAAAGGTACTATTCTATATCATAGACAATCTCATGCTATAGCATAATTTAGTGAATTTCAACCATGTAATTGCCTGAATCATGCCATGCGACCACATGGAGATAATAATTATGCTATAGTATAGTTCAAGTGAAATTTCATTCTTTTCGTTTTGGTCTCCGAACTTCGTTTCCTCGTTCCTTGGCCTCTTTTCTCATTTTTTGTTCTTCTAACACTTCATGTATTCGCTAAATTGGTCTTCGAGTCTTTCACTATCTTCATTTCTTCTTTAGGATCATATTTCGACTATTTGCACTTTGGTATCTAAACTTTGGTTTGCTTCCATTTTGGTCATTTTTTCGCTTGTTTCTCCTAAATTCTAACGTATTCATCATTGCCATCCTACAAAACATAATTTATATAGAATTAAGCTATATTCTAATATATTGTCAACAATTATCTATGTTTTATAGCCTAAATAAATGTGTAAAATGTACTTATCAAACCATCCAAACTTGAACTATTGTTTGTCCTCAAGCAAAACTATAGCTTACAAGGTTTAACAACATACCGCGTCTTAGGATTGAAATTCAATTATCAAAATATTGAAAAACTTCAACAGTGCAAAATCAAATCTATCTCTACCTATTATATGCATAACTCAGTGTGTGTGTGTGTGTGTGTGTGTGTGTGTGTAAACTCATGTAAATATATCAAACTCATGATTGACTCGACTCCTGACCCGTAATAGTCAAATATTCTCTTTCCTTGCTAGAAAGAAACACCCCCCCCACCCCCTCAAACTTATTCTTTTCACTCAATTTTTTCGGGGTGCATCTTAAGTTGAATTTATTCAGTCTCTTAATTTGGATGAATCTTACTATCATAACATGTCGAGATTCTCCTATATTTTTTATTGTCTCAACCTTTAAGACTAAACTAAGCTACTTGCCTCACACCAAAGGTATAGTTCTATTAACCAAATATTTTGGGACTTAATCAATGTAATTATGTTTTTTTCTCAACTATTATTGTTCTCTCTCTTTTTAGTCTTTTTTCTTTAAACATATTCTCATTTGCTTTCTATATAACTCATGTAGCGAGCTTTATGACAATGACTCCCAAGTTAGATGACCATAGGGCATTAGATTTTAAAATTTTGTAGACTTATTCACTCGAGTTATACATGCTCAAAAAGATGATTTTATTCACACATAGATTAGTGTTATGCCCCCTTTTTTTAGACATTGAGTTTTCAAAATCAACTCATAACTTAAGACTTTCACCTCATTGGTTTTAGAAAATCCACACAAGATAATTTCATGCACAGAACCCCTATTCATCTCAATGTTCCCTTATAACAGCTCAACTATCTCCAAACTATAAAAATAGATTATGAATAAGTGCAATAGAGGTTTTTTGGGTTTAACTTATTATGTTCAACTCTTCTCTAAGTAGTAAGCCAAAGCTCCAACTTAATGTGTAAAACATGAGTGTTGTGCACAGAAAATGTCAAGTTTCACATAAACAAGTATTGGCTAATCTAATCATGTAATATTTCCACCATTCTTAGTCCATACGTATTCTAATATTCAACATCATCACCAACAAGGTCATCAAACTCATAAAGCACGAAAAACAATGAGTAAATACTAGAAAATATTTTTTTTTCACGCGACCATTCAACAAAAAGTAGTAAATTATACACAAATATTGATAAACAATCAAAAGTGTCATGAAAATTCTACCACTTCCAAACTTATACAAAACATTATCCTCAATGTAAGAGATAAATTAATCTAAATAAAGGAGTAAGGATCAGAAACTCTCCGAAAGTAGATGCAAATTGGTAGAAGGATCAGGCTGGTCCGGTTGATAGACATCATGACAACCATCACTTTTCTTTGTTGTTAGGTTTCAATTTTCTGTTTCAAGAATTAAAAATAAATATTAATGATAGCAAATAAGATTTAAATATTTGTAATGTATTCGCACCAAGAAGAATTCTAATCTTCCAAGTTCCAACATTAGGAAGATTGAAATCTAGGGGCAACCTTAAAAATGCATATCACATCAATGTAAGCTCAATGTAATGCTAGGGTATTAATGTTGAGCCTAAATAAAATTAAGTCAATAAGTAAACATGCTTAACTTACTAATGCAAATCTTAAAATCTTGTCTAAAATGTGTCAAAAGCCATTTAAACGTATGAATTTCTAAATTAATGCAATCTCTAAACTACTTGTAATACATAGTTAATCAAAATAAGTAAAAAGGGATAGAAAAATGGGTCGCCTCACATTAAGCGCTCAATTTATAGGGTCAAGCTCGAATTTTGCACAAGTATTTCATGGAACTTTGAATATGGTTTTGGAGGTCTTGCTTAAGTTTCTCAATTTGATCTTGTTCTATATTATAACTTTCCTCCAAATTTTAACATTTTCCTACTCCAAGTAGTATGCCTTTTCCTCATCACCCGTTTCGAACCTCGACAATATACACATCAATCTTCTCATAATGTTTAATCACAAATTCATTTTTAAGCAAATGATAAAGTCGAGGGATTGCATGTTAATTTCTTCTTCTTTGAATACTACTAATTATTTTTTGTCTGTTATGATTAATTTCTCGATCTTTTCATGTGTTTTTTCTTTAATTAAAACTTTCTCGAGTTTAACGTTTGTATCCAAAACTTTTGGCAAACAAACAATGACATTTTCATGGAAAGTCTCCTCTTGTTGTATTTGTTGGAAGTTCAGTGGATTTGATTCACTTAATTAATGTTCATTAATAGTCGGTGAAAGAAATAATGCAATAGGCAAGTCACCAGGCCAAATTTCGGTGAGAGAAATAATGCAACAGTAAGGCACCCATGACAGTTTCATCAAGTTCACATTCCGCTTTTATATCTCGTAATCATTGTCCTATAATGAAATCACCCTCATACTACTCATCTAAAGTGTCACCTAGCGATATTATATCTTTTAAAAATTGATGCAAGAACACGTTATCAAGTTCATTTTGAAATCAGGATTAAGCACTATAGCCTATTCCTACTTCCCAATCAAACCAAGAAATCTAGTCTTTCATGTTATTAAAAACAAAATATTGAAAAGTCAACATCACCAAATAAATCTTAAATTAAATTTTCAAGTCTTGGAATCGATCTTTTATTTCTTACCTCCTTCTATGCTCCAAAATTTGTTAGAATTCATCTCTCATTCATTATGGATGGCCTATATTTAAAAAGGTTCCCAACATTGTTTTCATAAGACTTTTATTCAAATAAGGAAACCAGAATTTTTCCTCCGTAAAATGTACTATTCTATAGAATAGTACAATCTCATGCTATAGCATAGTTCAATGAATTTCAACCCTTGAATTCCCGAAATCATGCCATGCGACCACATGAAAAGAACAAATATGCTATAGCATAGTTCAAGTGAAATTTCATTATTTGCCTTTTGGTCCCCGAACTTCGTTTCCTCGTTCCTTGGCCTCTTTTCTCATTTTTTGTTCTTCTAACACTTCATGTATTCGCTAAATTGGTCTTCGAGTCTTTCACTATCTTCATTTCTTCTTTAGGATCATATTTCGACTATTTGCACTTTGGTATCTAAACTTTGGTTTGCTTCCATTTTGGTCATTTTTTCGCTTGTTTCTCCTAAATTCTAACGTATTCATCATTGCCATCCTACAAAACATAATTTATATAGAATTAAGCTATATTCTAATATATTGTCAACAATTATCTATGTTTTATAGCCTAAATAAATGTGTAAAATGTACTTATCAAACCATCCAAACTTGAACTATTGTTTGTCCTCAAGCAAAACTATAGCTTACAAGGTTTAACAACATACCGCGTCTTAGGATTGAAATTCAATTATCAAAATATTGAAAAACTTCAACAGTGCAAAATCAAATCTATCTCTACCTATTATATGCATAACTCAGTGTGTGTGTGTGTGTGTGTGTGTGTGTAAACTCATGTAAATATATCAAACTCATGATTGACTCGACTCCTGACCCGTAATAGTCAAATATTCTCTTTCCTTGCTAGAAAGAAACACCCCCCCACCCCCTCAAACTTATTCTTTTCACTCAATTTTTTCGGGGTGCATCTTAAGTTGAATTTATTCAGTCTCTTAATTTGGATGAATCTTACTATCATAACATGTCGAGATTCTCCTATATTTTTTATTGTCTCAACCTTTAAGACTAAACTAAGCTACTTGCCTCACACCAAAGGTATAGTTCTATTAACCAAATATTTTGGGACTTAATCAATGTAATTATGTTTTTTTCTCAACTATTATTGTTCTCTCTCTTTTTAGTCTTTTTTCTTTAAACATATTCTCATTTGCTTTCTATATAACTCATGTAGCGAGCTTTATGACAATGACTCCCAAGTTAGATGACCATAGGGCATTAGATTTTAAAATTTTGTAGACTTATTCACTCGAGTTATACATGCTCAAAAAGATGATTTTATTCACACATAGATTAGTGTTATGCCCCCTTTTTTTAGACATTGAGTTTTCAAAATCAACTCATAACTTAAGACTTTCACCTCATTGGTTTTAGAAAATCCACACAAGATAATTTCATGCATTTAACCCCTATTCATCTCAATGTTCCCTTATAACACTCAACTATCTCCAAACTATAAAAATAGATTATGAATAAGTGCAATAGAGGTTTTTTGGGTTTAACTTATTATGTTCAACTCTTTCTCTAAGTAGTAAGCCAAAGCTCCAACTTAATGTGTAAAACATGAGTGTTGTGCACGAAAATGTCAAGTTTCACATAAACAAGTATTGGCTAATCTAATCATGTAATATTTCCACCATTCTTAGTCCATACGTATTCTAATATTCAACATCATCACCAACAAGGTCATCAAACTCATAAAGCACGAAAAACAATGAGTAAATACTAGAAAATATTTTTTTCACGCGACCATTCAACAAAAAGTAGTAAATTATACACAAATATTGATAAACAATCAAAAGTGTCATGAAAATTCTACCACTTCCAAACTTATACAAAACATTATCCTCAATGTAAGAGATAAATTAATCTAAATAAAGGAGTAAGGATCGTAAACTCTCCGAAAGTAGATGCAAATTGGTAGAAGGATCAAATGGTCCGGTTGATAGACATCATGACAACCATCACTTTTCTTTGTTGTTAGGTTTCAATTTTCTGCTTCAAGAAATTAAAAATAAATATTAATGATAGCAAATAAGATTTAAATATTTGTAATGTATTCGCACCAAGAAGAATTCTAATCTTCCAAGTTCCAACATTAGGAAGATTGAAATCTAGGGGCAACCTTAAAAATGCATATCACATCAATGTAAGCTCAATGTAATGCTAGGGTATTAATGTTGAGCCTAAATAAAATTAAGTCAATAAGTAAACATGCTTAACTTACTAATGCAAATCTTAAAGTAATCTTGTCTAAAATGTGTCAAAAGCCATTTAAACGTATGAATTTCTAAATTAATGCAATCTCTAAACTACTTGTAATACATAGTTAATCAAAATAAGTAAAAAGGGATAGAAAAATGGGTCGCCTCACATTAAGCGCTCAATTTATAGGGTCAAGCTCGAATTTTGCACAAGTATTTCATGGAACTTTGAATATGGTTTTGGAGGTCTTGCTTAAGTTTCTCAATTTGATCTTGTTCTATATTATAACTTTCCTCCAAATTTTAACATTTTCCTACTCCAAGTAGTATGCCTTTTCCTCATCACCCGTTTCGAACTCGACAATATACACATCAATCTTCTCATAATGTTTAATCACAAATTCATTTTTAAGCAAATGATAAAGTCGAGGGATTGCATGTTAATTTCTTCTTCTTTGAATACTACTAATTATTTTTTGTCTGTTATGATTAATTTCTCGATCTTTTCATGTGTTTTTTCTTTAATTAAAACTTTCTCGAGTTTAACGTTTGTATCCAAAACTTTTGGCAAACAAACAATGACATTTTCATGGAAAGTCTCCTCTTGTTGTATTTGTTGGAAGTTCAGTGGATTTGATTCACTTAATTAATGTTCATTAATAATCGGTGAAAGAAATAATGCAATAGGCAAGTCACCAGGCCAAATTTCGGTGAGAGAAATAATGCAACAGTAAGGCACCCATGACAGTTTCATCAAGTTCACATTCCGCTTTTATATCTCGTAATCATTGTCCTATAATGAAATCACCCTCATACTACTCATCTAAAGTGTCACCTAGCGATATTATATCTTTTAAAAATTGATGCAAGAACACGTTATCAAGTTCATTTTGAAATCAGGATTAAGCACTATAGCCTATTCCTACTTCCCAATCAAACCAAGAAATCTAGTCTTTCATGTTATTAAAAACAAAATATTGAAAAGTCAACATCACCAAATAAATCTTAAATTAAATTTTCAAGTCTTGGAATCGATCTTTTATTTCTTACCTCCTTCTATGCTCCAAAATTTGTTAGAATTCATCTCTCATTCATTATGGATGGCCTATATTTAAAAAAAGGTTCCCAACATTGTTTTCATAAGACTTTTATTCAAATAAGGAAACCGAATTTTTCCTCCAGAAATGTACTATGCTATAGAATAGTACAATCTCATGCTATAGCATAGTTCAATGAATTTCAACCCTTGAATTCCCGAAATCATGCCATGCGACCACATGAAAAGAACAAATATGCTATAGCATAGTTCAAGTGAAATTTCATTATTTGCCTTTTGGTCCCCGAACTTCGTTTCCTCGTTCCTTGGCCTCTTTTCTCATTTTTTGTTCTTCTAACACTTCATGTATTCGCTAAATTGGTCTTCGAGTCTTTCACTATCTTCATTTCTTCTTTAGGATCATATTTCGACTATTTGCACTTTGGTATCTAAACTTTGGTTTGCTTCCATTTTGGTCATTTTTTCGCTTGTTTCTCCTAAATTCTAACGTATTCATCATTGCCATCCTACAAAACATAATTTATATAGAATTAAGCTATATTCTAATATATTGTCAACAATTATCTATGTTTTATAGCCTAAATAAATGTGTAAAATGTACTTATCAAACCATCCAAACTTGAACTATTGTTTGTCCTCAAGCAAAACTATAGCTTACAAGGTTTAACAACATACCGCGTCTTAGGATTGAAATTCAATTATCAAAATATTGAAAAACTTCAACAGAGTGCAAAATCAAATCTATCTCTACCTATTATATGCATAACTCAGTGTGTGTGTGTGTGTGTGTGTGTGTGTAAACTCATGTAAATATATCAAACTCATGATTGACTCGACTCCTGACCCGTAATAGTCAAATATTCTCTTTCCTTGCTAGAAAGAAACACCCCCCCACCCCCTCAAACTTATTCTTTTCACTCAATTTTTTAGGGGTGCATCTTAAGTTGAATTTATTCAGTCTCTTAATTTGGATGAATCTTACTATCATAACATGTCGAGATTCTCCTATATTTTTTATTGTCTCAACCTTTAAGACTAAACTAAGCTACTTGCCTCACACCAAAGGTATAGTTCTATTAACCAAATATTTTGGGACTTAATCAATGTAATTATGTTTTTTTCTCAACTATTATTGTTCTCTCTCTTTTTAGTCTTTTTTCTTTAAACATATTCTCATTTGCTTTCTATATAACTCATGTAGCGAGCTTTATGACAATGACTCCCAAGTTAGATGACCATAGGGCATTAGATTTTAAAATTTTGTAGACTTATTCACTCGAGTTATACATGCTCAAAAAGATGATTTTATTCACACATAGATTAGTGTTATGCCCCCTTTTTTAGACATTGAGTTTTCAAAATCAACTCATAACTTAAGACTTTCACCTCATTGGTTTTAGAAAATCCACACAAGATAATTTCATGCACGTAACCCCTATTCATCTCAATGTTCCCTTATAATGAAATTTCAACTATCTCCAAACTATAAAAATAGATTATGAATAAGTGCAATAGAGGTTTTTTGGGTTTAACTTATTATGTTCAACTCTTCTCTAAGTAGTAAGCCAAAGCTCCAACTTAATGTGTAAAACATGAGTGTTGTGCATGAGAAAATGTCAAGTTTCACATAAACAAGTATTGGCTAATCTAATCATGTAATATTTCCACCATTCTTAGTCCATACGTATTCTAATATTCAACATCATCACCAACAAGGTCATCAAACTCATAAAGCCACGAAAAACAATGAGTAAATACTAGAAAATATTTTTTTTCACGCGACCATTCAACAAAAAGTAGTAAATTATACACAAATATTGATAAACAATCAAAAGTGTCATGAAAATTCTACCACTTCCAAACTTATACAAAACATTATCCTCAATGTAAGAGATAAATTAATCTAAATAAAGGAGTAAGGATCAGAAACTCTCCGAAAGTAGATGCAAATTGGTAGAAGGATCAGGCTGGTCCGGTTGATAGACATCATGACAACCATCACTTTTCTTTGTTGTTAGGTTTCAATTTTCTATTTCAAGAATTAAAAATAAATATTAATGATAGCAAATAAGATTTAAATATTTGTAATGTATTCGCACCAAGAAGAATTCTAATCTTCCAAGTTCCAACATTAGGAAGATTGAAATCTAGGGGCAACCTTAAAAATGCATATCACATCAATGTAAGCTCAATGTAATGCTAGGGTATTAATGTTGAGCCTAAATAAAATTAAGTCAATAAGTAAACATGCTTAACTTACTAATGCAAATCTTAAAGCATCTGTCTAAAATGTGTCAAAAGCCATTTAAACGTATGAATTTCTAAATTAATGCAATCTCTAAACTACTTGTAATACATAGTTAATCAAAATAAGTAAAAAGGGATAGGAAAATGGGTCGCCTCACATTAAGCGCTCAATTTATAGGGTCAAGCTCGAATTTTGCACAAGTATTTCATGGAACTTTGAATATGGTTTTGGAGGTCTTGCTTAAGTTTCTCAATTTGATCTTGTTCTATATTATAACTTTCCTCCAAATTTTAACATTTTCCTACTCCAAGTAGTATGCCTTTTCCTCATCACCCGTTTCGAACTCGACAATATACACATCAATCTTCTCATAATGTTTAATCACAAATTCATTTTTAAGCAAATGATAAAGTCGAGGGATTGCATGTTAATTTCTTCTTCTTTGAATACTACTAATTATTTTTTGTCCGTTATGATTAATTTCTCGATCTTTTCATGTGTTTTTTCTTTAATTAAAACTTTCTCGAGTTTAACGTTTGTATCCAAAACTTTTGGCAAACAAACAATGACATTTTCATGGAAAGTCTCCTCTTGTTGTATTTGTTGGAAGTTCGGTGGATTTGATTCACTTAATTAATGTTCATTAATAATCGGTGAAAGAAATAATGCAATAGGCAAGTCACCAGGCCAAATTTCGGTGAGAGAAATAATGCAACAGTAAGGCACCCATGACAGTTTCATCAAGTTCACATTCCGCTTTTATATCTCGTAATCATTGTCCTATAATGAAATCGACCTCATACTACTCATCTAAAGTGTCACCTAGCGATATTATATCTTTTAAAAATTGATGCAAGAACACGTTATCAAGTTCATTTTGAAATCAGGATTAAGCACTATAGCCTATTCCTACTTCCCAATCAAACCAAGAAATCTAGTCTTTCATGTTATTAAAAACAAAATATTGAAAAGTCAACATCACCAAATAAATCTTAAATTAAATTTTCAAGTCTTGGAATCGATCTTTTATTTCTTACCTCCTTCTATGCTCCAAAATTTGTTAGAATTCATCTCTCATTCATTATGGATGGCCTATATTTAAAAAAAGGTTCCCAACATTGTTTTCATAAGACTTTTATTCAAATAAGGAAACCAGAATTTTTCCTCCGTAAAATGTACTATGCTATAGAATAGTACAATCTCATGCTATAGCATAGTTCAATGAATTTCAACCCTTGAATTCCCGAAATCATGCCATGCGACCACATGAAAAGAACAAATATGCTATAGCATAGTTCAAGTGAAATTTCATTATTTGCCTTTTGGTCCCCGAACTTCGTTTCCTCGTTCCTTGGCCTCTTTTCTCATTTTTTGTTCTTCTAACACTTCATGTATTCGCTAAATTGGTCTTCGAGTCTTTCACTATCTTCATTTCTTCTTTAGGATCATATTTCGACTATTTGCACTTTGGTATCTAAACTTTGGTTTGCTTCCATTTTGGTCATTTTTTCGCTTGTTTCTCCTAAATTCTAACGTATTCATCATTGCCATCCTACAAAACATAATTTATATAGAATTAAGCTATATTCTAATATATTGTCAACAATTATCTATGTTTTATAGCCTAAATAAATGTGTAAAATGTACTTATCAAACCATCCAAACTTGAACTATTGTTTGTCCTCAAGCAAAACTATAGCTTACAAGGTTTAACAACATACCGCGTCTTAGGATTGAAATTCAATTATCAAAATATTGAAAAACTTCAACAGTGCAAAATCAAATCTATCTCTACCTATTATATGCATAACTCAGTGTGTGTGTGTGTGTGTGTGTGTGTGTAAACTCATGTAAATATATCAAACTCATGATTGACTCGACTCCTGACCCGTAATAGTCAAATATTCTCTTTCCTTGCTAGAAAGAAACACCCCCCCACCCCCTCAAACTTATTCTTTTCACTCAATTTTTTCGGGGTACATCTTAAGTTGAATTTATTCAGTCTCTTAATTTGGATGAATCTTACTATCATAACATGTCGAGATTCTCCTATATTTTTTATTGTCTCAACCTTTAAGACTAAACTAAGCTACTTGCCTCACACCAAAGGTATAGTTCTATTAACCAAATATTTTGGGACTTAATCAATGTAATTATGTTTTTTTCTCAACTATTATTGTTCTCTCTCTTTTAGTCTTTTTCTTTAAACATATTCTCATTTGCTTTCTATATAACTCATGTAGCGAGCTTTATGACAATGACTCCCAAGTTAGATGACCATAGGGCATTAGATTTTAAAATTTTGTAGACTTATTCACTCGAGTTATACATGCTCAAAAAGATGATTTTATTCACACAGAGATTAGTGTTATGCCCCCTTTTTTAGACATTGAGTTTTCAAAATCAACTCATAACTTAAGACTTTCACCTCATTGGTTTTAGAAAATCCACACAAGATAATTTCATGCACGTAACCCCTATTCATCTCAATGTTCCCTTATAACGACTCAACTATCTCCAAACTATAAAAATAGATTATGAATAAGTGCAATAGAGGTTTTTTGGGTTTAACTTATTATGTTCAACTCTTCTCTAAGTAATAAGCCAAAGCTCCAACTTAATGTGTAAAACATGAGTGTTGTGCACGTAAAATGTCAAGTTTCACATAAACAAGTATTGGCTAATCTAATCATGTAATATTTCCACCATTCTTAGTCCATACGTATTCTAATATTCAACATCATCACCAACAAGGTCATCAAACTCATAAAGCACGAAAAACAATGAGTAAATACTAGAAAATATTTTTTTTTCACGCGACCATTCAACAAAAAGTAGTAAATTATACACAAATATTGATAAACAATCAAAAGTGTCATGAAAATTCTACCACTTCCAAACTTATACAAAACATTATCCTCAATGTAAGAGATAAATTAATCTAAATAAAGGAGTAAGGATCAGAAACTCTCCGAAAGTAGATGCAAATTGGTAGAAGGATCAGGCTGGTCCGGTTGATAGACATCATGACAACCATCACTTTTCTTTGTTGTTAGGTTTCAATTTTCTGTTTCAAGAATTAAAAATAAATATTAATGATAGCAAATAAGATTTAAATATTTGTAATGTATTCGCACCAAGAAGAATTCTAATCTTCCAAGTTCCAACATTAGGAAGATTGAAATCTAGGGGCAACCTTAAAAATGCATATCACATCAATGTAAGCTCAATGTAATGCTAGGGTATTAATGTTGAGCCTAAATAAAATTAAGTCAATAAGTAAACATGCTTAACTTACTAATGCAAATCTTAAAGTACTGTCTAAAATGTGTCAAAAGCCATTTAAACGTATGAATTTCTAAATTAATGCAATCTCTAAACTACTTGTAATACATAGTTAATCAAAATAAGTAAAAAGGGATAGAAAAATGGGTCGCCTCACATTAAGCGCTCAATTTATAGGGTCAAGCTCGAATTTTGCACAAGTATTTCATGGAACTTTGAATATGGTTTTGGAGGTCTTGCTTAAGTTTCTCAATTTGATCTTGTTCT
Organism: Fraxinus americana; assembly: GCA_035079005.1. NCBI lineage: Eukaryota > Viridiplantae > Streptophyta > Magnoliopsida > Lamiales > Oleaceae > Fraxinus > Fraxinus americana. The sequence goes on along the minus strand of JAVHZT010000149.1, from coordinate 127,961 downwards.
ATATTATAACTTTCCTCCAAATTTTAACATTTTCCTACTCCAAGTAGTATGCCTTTTCCTCATCACCCGTTTCGAACTCGACAATATACACATCAATCTTCTCATAATGTTTAATCACAAATTCATTTTTAAGCAAATGATAAAGTCGAGGGATTGCATGTTAATTTCTTCTTCTTTGAATACTACTAATTATTTTTTGTCCGTTATGATTAATTTCTCGATCTTTTCATGTGTTTTTTCTTTAATTAAAACTTTCTCGAGAGTTTAACGTTTGTATCCAAAACTTTTGGCAAACAAACAATGACATTTTCATGGAAAGTCTCCTCTTGTTGTATTTGTTGGAAGTTCGGTGGATTTGATTCACTTAATTAATGTTCATTAATAATCGGTGAAAGAAATAATGCAATAGGCAAGTCACCGTGCCAAATTTCGGTGAGAGAAATAATGCAACAAGAAGGCACCCATGACAGCTTCATCAAGTTCACATTCCGCTTTTATATCTCGTAATCATTGTCCTATAATGAAATCACCCTCATACTACTCATCTAAAGTGTCACCTAGCGATATTATATCTTTTAAAAATTGATGCAAGAACACGTTATCAAGTTCATTTTGAAATCAGATTAAGCACTATAGCCTATTCCTACTTCCCAATCAAACCAAGAAATCTAGTCTTTCATGTTATTAAAAACAAAATATTGAAAAGTCAACATCACCAAATAAATCTTAAATTAAATTTTCAAGTCTTGGAATCGATCTTTTATTTCTTACCTCCTTCTATGCTCCAAAATTTGTTAGAATTCATCTCTCATTCATTATGGATGGCCTATATTTAAAAAAAGGTTCCCAACATTGTTTTTATAAGACTTTTATTCAAATAAGGAAACCGAGAATTTTTCCTCCGTAAATGTACTATGCTATAGAATAGTACAATCTCATGCTATAGCATAGTTCAATGAATTTCAACCCTTGAATTCCCGAAATCATGCCATGCGACCACATGAAAAGAACAAATATGCTATAGCATAGTTCAAGTGAAATTTCATTATTTGCCTTTTGGTCCCCGAACTTCGTTTCCTCGTTCCTTGGCCTCTTTTCTCATTTTTTGTTCTTCTAACACTTCATGTATTCGCTAAATTGGTCTTCGAGTCTTTCACTATCTTCATTTCTTCTTTAGGATCATATTTCGACTATTTGCACTTTGGTATCTAAACTTTGGTTTGCTTCCATTTTGGTCATTTTTTCGCTTGTTTCTCCTAAATTCTAACGTATTCATCATTGCCATCCTACAAAACATAATTTATATAGAATTAAGCTATATTCTAATATATTGTCAACAATTATCTATGTTTTATAGCCTAAATAAATGTGTAAAATGTACTTATCAAACCATCCAAACTTGAACTATTGTTTGTCCTCAAGCAAAACTATAGCTTACAAGGTTTAACAACATACCGCGTCTTAGGATTGAAATTCAATTATCAAAATATTGAAAAACTTCAACAGTGCAAAATCAAATCTATCTCTACCTATTATATGCATAACTCAGTGTGTGTGTGTGTGTGTGTGTGTGTAAACTCATGTAAATATATCAAACTCATGATTGACTCGACTCCTGACCCGTAATAGTCAAATATTCTCTTTCCTTGCTAGAAAGAAACACCCCCCCACCCCCTCAAACTTATTCTTTTCACTCAATTTTTTCGGGGTGCATCTTAAGTTGAATTTATTCAGTCTCTTAATTTGGATGAATCTTACTATCATAACATGTCGAGATTCTCCTATATTTTTTATTGTCTCAACCTTTAAGACTAAACTAAGCTACTTGCCTCACACCAAAGGTATAGTTCTATTAACCAAATATTTTGGGACTTAATCAATGTAATTATGTTTTTTTCTCAACTATTATTGTTCTCTCTCTTTTTAGTCTTTTTTCTTTAAACATATTCTCATTTGCTTTCTATATAACTCATGTAGCGAGCTTTATGACAATGACTCCCAAGTTAGATGACCATAGGGCATTAGATTTTAAAATTTTGTAGACTTATTCACTCGAGTTATACATGCTCAAAAAGATGATTTTATTCACACATAGATTAGTGTTATGCCCCCTTTTTTTAGACATTGAGTTTTCAAAATCAACTCATAACTTAAGACTTTCACCTCATTGGTTTTAGAAAATCCACACAAGATAATTTCATGCACGAGTAACCCCTATTCATCTCAATGTTCCCTTATAACTTGACTCAACTATCTCCAAACTATAAAAATAGATTATGAATAAGTGCAATAGAGGTTTTTTGGGTTTAACTTATTATGTTCAACTCTTCTCTAAGTAGTAAGCCAAAGCTCCAACTTAATGTGTAAAACATGAGTGTTGTGCGCGAGAAAATGTCAAGTTTCACATAAACAAGTATTGGCTAATCTAATCATGTAATATTTCCACCATTCTTAGTCCATACGTATTCTAATATTCAACATCATCACCAACAAGGTCATCAAACTCATAAAGCACGAAAAACAATGAGTAAATACTAGAAAATATTTTTTTTTCACGCGACCATTCAACAAAAAGTAGTAAATTATACACAAATATTGATAAACAATCAAAAGTGTCATGAAAATTCTACCACTTCCAAACTTATACAAAACATTATCCTCAATGTAAGAGATAAATTAATCTAAATAAAGGAGTAAGGATCAGAAACTCTCCGAAAGTAGATGCAAATTGGTAGAAGGATCAGGCTGGTCCGGTTGATAGACATCATGACAACCATCACTTTTCTTTGTTGTTAGGTTTCAATTTTCTGTTTCAAGAATTAAAAATAAATATTAATGATAGCAAATAAGATTTAAATATTTGTAATGTATTCGCACCAAGAAGAATTCCTAATCTTCCAAGTTCCAACATTAGGAAGATTGAAATCTAGGGGCAACCTTAAAAATGCATATCACATCAATGTAAGCTCAATGTAATGCTAGGGTATTAATGTTGAGCCTAAATAAAATTAAGTCAATAAGTAAACATGCTTAACTTACTAATGCAAATCTTAAAGTACTGTCTAAAATGTGTCAAAAGCCATTTAAACGTATGAATTTCTAAATTAATGCAATCTCTAAACTACTTGTAATACATAGTTAATCAAAATAAGTAAAAAGGGATAGAAAAATGGGTCGCCTCACATTAAGCGCTCAATTTATAGGGTCAAGCTCGAATTTTGCACAAGTATTTCATGGAACTTTGAATATGGTTTTGGAGGTCTTGCTTAAAGTTTCTCAATTTGATCTTGTTCTATATTATAACTTTCCTCCAAATTTTAACATTTTCCTACTCCAAGTAGTATGCCTTTTCCTCATCACCCGTTTCGAACTCGACAATATACACATCAATCTTCTCATAATGTTTAATCACAAATTCATTTTTAAGCAAATGATAAAGTCGAGGGATTGCATGTTAATTTCTTCTTCTTTGAATACTACTAATTATTTTTTGTCCGTTATGATTAATTTCTCGATCTTTTCATGTGTTTTTTCTTTAATTAAAACTTTCTCGAGTTTAACGTTTGTATCCAAAACTTTTGGCAAACAAACAATGACATTTTCATGGAAAGTCTCCTCTTGTTGTATTTGTTGGAAGTTCGGTGGATTTGATTCACTTAATTAATGTTCATTAATAATCGGTGAAAGAAATAATGCAATAGGCAAGTCCACCGTGCCAAATTTCGGTGAGAGAAATAATGCAACAAGAAGGCACCCATGACAGCTTTCATCAAGTTCACATTCCGCTTTTATATCTCGTAATCATTGTCCTATAATGAAATCACCCTCATACTACTCATCTAAAGTGTCACCTAGCGATATTATATCTTTTAAAAATTGATGCAAGAACACGTTATCAAGTTCATTTTGAAATCGTGGATTAAGCACTATAGCCTATTCCTACTTCCCAATCAAACCAAGAAATCTAGTCTTTCATGTTATTAAAAACAAAATATTGAAAAGTCAACATCACCAAATAAATCTTAAATTAAATTTTCAAGTCTTGGGAATCGATCTTTTATTTCTTACCTCCTTCTATGCTCCAAAATTTGTTAGAATTCATCTCTCATTCATTATGGATGGCCTATATTTAAAAAAAGGTTCCCAACATTGTTTTCATAAGACTTTTATTCAAATAAGGAAACCGTAATTTTTCCTCCGTAAAATGTACTATGCTATAGAATAGTACAATCTCATGCTATAGCATAGTTCAATGAATTTCAAACCCTTGAATTCCCGAAATCATGCCATGCGACCACATGAAAAGAACAAATATGCTATAGCATAGTTCAAGTGAAATTTCATTATTTGCCTTTTGGTCCCCGAACTTCGTTTCCTCGTTCCTTGGCCTCTTTTCTCATTTTTTGTTCTTCTAACACTTCATGTATTCGCTAAATTGGTCTTCGAGTCTTTCACTATCTTCATTTCTTCTTTAGGATCATATTTCGACTATTTGCACTTTGGTATCTAAACTTTGGTTTGCTTCCATTTTGGTCATTTTTTCGCTTGTTTCTCCTAAATTCTAACGTATTCATCATTGCCATCCTACAAAACATAATTTATATAGAATTAAGCTATATTCTAATATATTGTCAACAATTATCTATGTTTTATAGCCTAAATAAATGTGTAAAATGTACTTATCAAACCATCCAAACTTGAACTATTGTTTGTCCTCAAGCAAAACTATAGCTTACAAGGTTTAACAACATACCGCGTCTTAGGATTGAAATTCAATTATCAAAATATTGAAAAACTTCAACAGTGCAAAATCAAATCTATCTCTACCTATTATATGCATAACTCAGTGTGTGTGTGTGTGTGTGTGTGTGTGTAAACTCATGTAAATATATCAAACTCATGATTGACTCGACTCTGACCCGTAATAGTCAAATATTCTCTTTCCTTGCTAGAAAGAAACACCCCCCACCCCCTCAAACTTATTCTTTTCACTCAATTTTTTCGGGGTGCATCTTAAGTTGAATTTATTCAGTCTCTTAATTTGGATGAATCTTACTATCATAACATGTCGAGATTCTCCTATATTTTTTATTGTCTCAACCTTTAAGACTAAACTAAGCTACTTGCCTCACACCAAAGGTATAGTTCTATTAACCAAATATTTTGGGACTTAATCAATGTAATTATGTTTTTTTCTCAACTATTATTGTTCTCTCTCTTTTTAGTCTTTTTTCTTTAAACATATTCTCATTTGCTTTCTATATAACTCATGTAGCGAGCTTTATGACAATGACTCCCAAGTTAGATGAAATACCATAGGGCATTAGATTTTAAAATTTTGTAGACTTATTCACTTTTCGAGTTATACATGCTCAAAAAGATGATTTTATTCACACATAGATTAGTGTTATGCCCCCTTTTTTAGACATTGAGTTTTCAAAATCAACTCATAACTTAAGACTTTCACCTCATTGGTTTTAGAAAATCCACACAAGATAATTTCATGCATAACCCCTATTCATCTCAATGTTCCCTTATAATTTCTCAACTATCTCCAAACTATAAAAATAGATTATGAATAAGTGCAATAGAGGTTTTTGGGTTTAACTTATTATGTTCAACTCTTCTCTAAGTAGTAAGCCAAAGCTCCAACTTAATGTGTAAAACATGAGTGTTGTGCATTGTAAAATGTCAAGTTTCACATAAACAAGTATTGGCTAATCTAATCATGTAATATTTCCACCATTCTTAGTCCATACGTATTCTAATATTCAACATCATCACCAACAAGGTCATCAAACTCATAAAGCACGAAAAACAATGAGTAAATACTCGAAAATATTTTTTTCACGCGACCATTCAACAAAAAGTAGTAAATTATACACAAATATTGATAAACAATCAAAAGTGTCATGAAAATTCTACCACTTCCAAACTTATACAAAACATTATCCTCAATGTAAGAGATAAATTAATCTAAATAAAGGAGTAAGGATCAGAAACTCTCCGAAAGTAGATGCAAAATTGGTAGAAGGATCAGCCGGGTCCGGTTGATAGACATCATGACAACCATCACTTTTCTTTGTTGTTAGGTTTCAATTTTCTGCTTCAAGAATTAAAAATAAATATTAATGATAGCAAATAAGATTTAAATATTTGTAATGTATTCGCACCAAGAAGAATTCTAATCTTCCAAGTTCCAACATTAGGAAGATTGAAATCTAGGGGCAACCTTAAAAAATGCATATCACATCAATGTAAGCTCAATGTAATGCTAGGGTATTAATGTTGAGCCTAAATAAAATTAAGTCAATAAGTAAACATGCTTAACTTACTAATGCAAATCTTAAAGTACCGTCTAAAATGTGTCAAAAGCCATTTAAACGTATGAATTTCTAAATTAATGCAATCTCTAAACTGCTTGTAATACATAGTTAATCAAAATAAGTAAAAAGGGATAGAAAAATGGGTCGCCTCACATTAAGCGCTCAATTTATAGGGTCAAGCTCGAATTTTGCACAAGTATTTCATGGAACTTTGAATATGGTTTTGGAGGTCTTGCTTAAGTTTCTCAATTTGATCTTGTTCTATATTATAACTTTCCTCCAAATTTTAACATTTTCCTACTCCAAGTAGTATGCCTTTTCCTCATCACCCGTTTCGAACTCGACAATATACACATCAATCTTCTCATAATGTTTAATCACAAATTCATTTTTAAGCAAATGATAAAGTCGAGGGATTGCATGTTAATTTCTTCTTCTTTTGAATACTACTAATTATTTTTTTTCAGTTATTATTATTTTCTCGATCTTTTCATGTGTTTTTTCTTTAATTAAAACTTTCTAGATTTTAACGTTTGTATCCAAAACTTTTGGCAAACAAACAATGACATTTTCATGGAAAGTCTCCTCTTGTTGTATTTGTTGGAAGTTCGGTGGATTTGATTCACTTAATTAATGTTCATTAATAATCGGTGAAAGAAATAATGCAATAGGCAAGTCACTGTGCCAAATTTCGGTGAGAGAAATAATGCAACAAAGAAGTGCACCCATGACAGCTTTCATCAAGTTCACATTCCGCTTTTATATCTCGTAATCATTGTCCTATAATGAAATCACCCTCATACTACTCATCTAAAGTGTCACCTAGCGATATTATATCTTTTAAAAATTGATGCAAGAACACGTTATCAAGTTCATTTTGAAATCAGGATTAAGCACTATAGCCTATTCCTACTTCCCAATCAAACCAAGAAATCTAGTCTTTCATGTTATTAAAAACAAAATATTGAAAAGTCAACATCACCAAATAAATCTTAAATTAAATTTTCAAGTCTTGGAATCGATCTTTTATTTCTTACCTCCTTCTATGCTCCAAAAATTTGTTAGAATTCATCTCTCATTCATTATGGATGGCCTATATTTAAAAAAAGGTTCCCAACATTGTTTTCATAAGACTTTTATTCAAATAAGGAAACCATAATTTTTCCTCCAGAAATGTACTATGCTATAGAATAGTACAATCTCATGCTATAGCATAGTTCAATGAATTTCAACCCTTGAATTCCCGAAATCATGCCATGCGACCACATGAAAAGAACAAATATGCTATAGCATAGTTCAAGTGAAATTTCATTATTTGCCTTTTGGTCCCCGAACTTCGTTTCCTCGTTCCTTGGCCTCTTTTCTCATTTTTTGTTCTTCTAACACTTCATGTATTCGCTAAATTGGTCTTCGAGTCTTTCACTATCTTCATTTCTTCTTTAGGATCATATTTCGACTATTTGCACTTTGGTATCTAAACTTTGGTTTGCTTCCATTTTGGTCATTTTTTCGCTTGTTTCTCCTAAATTCTAACGTATTCATCATTGCCATCCTACAAAACATAATTTATATAGAATTAAGCTATATTCTAATATATTGTCAACAATTATCTATGTTTTATAGCCTAAATAAATGTGTAAAATGTACTTATCAAACCATCCAAACTTGAACTATTGTTTGTCCTCAAGCAAAACTATAGCTTACAAGGTTTAACAACATACCGCGTCTTAGGATTGAAATTCAATTATCAAAATATTGAAAAACTTCAACAGTGCAAAATCAAATCTATCTCTACCTATTATATGCATAACTTCGGTGTGTGTGTGTGTGTGTGTGTAAACTCATGTAAATATATCAAACTCATGATTGACTCGACTCCTGACCCGTAATAGTCAAATATTCTCTTTCCTTGCTAGAAAGATACACCCCCCCTCAAACTTATTCTTTTCACTCAATTTTTTCGGGGTGCATCTTAAGTTGAATTTATTCAGTCTCTTAATTTGGATGAATCTTACTATCATAACATGTCGAGATTCTCCTATATTTTTTATTGTCTCAACCTTTAAGACTAAACTAAGCTACTTGCCTCACACCAAAGGTATAGTTCTATTAACCAAATATTTTGGGACTTAATCAATGTAATTATGTTTTTTTCTCAACTATTATTGTTCTCTCTCTTTTTTAGTCTTTTTCTTTAAACATATTCTCATTTGCTTTCTATATAACTCATGTAGCGAGCTTTATGACAATGACTCCCAAGTTAGATGACCATAGGGCATTAGATTTTAAAATTTTGTAGACTTATTCACTCGAGTTATACATGCTCAAAAAGATGATTTTATTCACACATAGATTAGTGTTATGCCCCCTTTTTTAGACATTGAGTTTTCAAAATCAACTCATAACTTAAGACTTTCACCTCATTGGTTTTAGAAAATCCACACAAGATAATTTCATGCACAGAGCCCCTATTCATCTCAATGTTCCCTTATAACAGCTCAACTATCTCCAAACTATAAAAATTGATTATGAATAAGTGCAATAGAGGTTTTTTGGGTTTAACTTATTATGTTCAACTCTTCTCTAAGTAATAAGCCAAAGCTCCAACTTAATGTGTAAAACATGAGTGTTGTGCACGTAAAATGTCAAGTTTCACATAAACAAGTATTGGCTAATCTAATCATGTAATATTTCCACCATTCTTAGTCCATACGTATTCTAATATTCAACATCATCACCAACAAGGTCATCAAACTCATAAGGCACGAAAAACAATGAGTAAATACTAGAAAATATTTTTTTTTCACGCGACCATTCAACAAAAAGTAGTAAATTATACACAAATATTGATAAACAATCAAAAGTGTCATGAAAATTCTACCACTTCCAAACTTATACAAAACATTATCCTCAATGTAAGAGATAAATTAATCTAAATAAAGGAGTAAGGATCGAAACTCTCCGAAAGTAGATGCAAATTGGTAGAAGGATCAGTGCAGTCGGTTGATAGACATCATGACAACCATCACTTTTCTTTGTTGTTAGGTTTCAATTTTCTGTTTCAAGAATTAAAAATAAATATTAATGATAGCAAATAAGATTTAAATATTTGTAATGTATTCGCACCAAGAAGAATTCTAATCTTCCAAGTTCCAACATTAGGAAGATTGAAATCTAGGGGCAACCTTAAAAATGCATATCACATCAATGTAAGCTCAATGTAATGCTAGGGTATTAATGTTGAGCCTAAATAAAATTAAGTCAATAAGTAAACATGCTTAACTTACTAATGCAAATCTTAAAAATCTTGTCTAAAATGTGTCAAAAGCCATTTAAACGTATGAATTTCTAAATTAATGCAATCTCTAAACTACTTGTAATACATAGTTAATCAAAATAAGTAAAAAGGGATAGAAAAATGGGTCGCCTCACATTAAGCGCTCAATTTATAGGGTCAAGCTCGAATTTTGCACAAGTATTTCATGGAACTTTGAATATGGTTTTGGAGGTCTTGCTTAAGTTTCTCAATTTGATCTTGTTCTATATTATAACTTTCCTCCAAATTTTAACATTTTCCTACTCCAAGTAGTATGCCTTTTCCTCATCACCCGTTTCGAACTCGACAATATACACATCAATCTTCTCATAATGTTTAATCACAAATTCATTTTTAAGCAAATGATAAAGTCGAGGGATTGCATGTTAATTTCTTCTTCTTTGAATACTACTAATTATTTTTTGTCCGTTATGATTAATTTCTCGATCTTTTCATGTGTTTTTTCTTTAATTAAAACTTTCTCGAGTTTAACGTTTGTATCCAAAACTTTTGGCAAACAAACAATGACATTTTCATGGAAAGTCTCCTCTTGTTGTATTTGTTGGAAGTTCGGTGGATTTGATTCACTTAATTAATGTTCATTAATAATCGGTGAAAGAAATAATGCAATAGGCAAGTCACCGTGCCAAATTTCGGTGAGAGAAATAATGCAACAAGAAGTGCACCCATGACAGCTTTCATCAAGTTCACATTCCGCTTTTATATCTCGTAATCATTGTCCTATAATGAAATCACCCTCATACTACTCATCTAAAGTGTCACCTAGCGATATTATATCTTTTAAAAATTGATGCAAGAACACGTTATCAAGTTCATTTTGAAATCGTGGATTAAGCACTATAGCCTATTCCTACTTCCCAATCAAACCAAGAAATCTAGTCTTTCATGTTATTAAAAACAAAATATTGAAAAGTCAACATCACCAAATAAATCTTAAATTAAATTTTCAAGTCTTGGAATCGATCTTTTATTTCTTACCTCCTTCTATGCTCCAAAATTTGTTAGAATTCATCTCTCATTCATTATGGATGGCCTATATTTAAAAAAAGGTTCCCAACATTGTTTTCATAAGACTTTTATTCAAATAAGGAAACCAGAATTTTTCCTCCAGAAATGTACTATGCTATAGAATAGTACAATCTCATGCTATAGCATAGTTCAATGAATTTCAACCCTTGAATTCCCGAAATCATGCCATGCGACCACATGAAAAGAACAAATATGCTATAGCATAGTTCAAGTGAAATTTCATTATTTGCCTTTTGGTCCACGGGAACTTCGTTTCCTCGTTCCTTGGCCTCTTTTCTCATTTTTTGTTCTTCTAACACTTCATGTATTCGCTAAATTGGTCTTCGAGTCTTTCACTATCTTCATTTCTTCTTTAGGATCATATTTCGACTATTTGCACTTTGGTATCTAAACTTTGGTTTGCTTCCATTTTGGTCATTTTTTCGCTTGTTTCTCCTAAATTCTAACGTATTCATCATTGCCATCCTACAAAACATAATTTATATAGAATTAAGCTATATTCTAATATATTGTCAACAATTATCTATGTTTTATAGCCTAAATAAATGTGTAAAATGTACTTATCAAACCATCCAAACTTGAACTATTGTTTGTCCTCAAGCAAAACTATAGCTTACAAGGTTTAACAACATACCGCGTCTTAGGATTGAAATTCAATTATCAAAATATTGAAAAACTTCAACATAAGGCAAAATCAAATCTATCTCTACCTATTATATGCATAACTCAGTGTGTGTGTGTGTGTGTGTGTGTGTGTAAACTCATGTAAATATATCAAACTCATGATTGACTCGACTCCTGACCCGTAATAGTCAAATATTCTCTTTCCTTGCTAGAAAGAAACACCCCCCACCCCCTCAAACTTATTCTTTTCACTCAATTTTTCGGTGCATCTTAAGTTGAATTTATTCAGTCTCTTAATTTGGATGAATCTTACTATCATAACATGTCGAGATTCTCCTATATTTTTTATTGTCTCAACCTTTAAGACTAAACTAAGCTACTTGCCTCACACCAAAGGTATAGTTCTATTAACCAAATATTTTGGGACTTAATCAATGTAATTATGTTTTTTTCTCAACTATTATTGTTCTCTCTCTTTTTAGTCTTTTTTCTTTAAACATATTCTCATTTGCTTTCTATATAACTCATGTAGCGAGCTTTATGACAATGACTCCCAAGTTAGATGACCATAGGGCATTAGATTTTAAAATTTTGTAGACTTATTCACTCGAGTTATACATGCTCAAAAAGATGATTTTATTCACACATAGATTAGTGTTATGCCCCCTTTTTTTAGACATTGAGTTTTCAAAATCAACTCATAACTTAAGACTTTCACCTCATTGGTTTTAGAAAATCCACACAAGATAATTTCATGCACAGAACCCCTATTCATCTCAATGTTCCCTTATAATGACTCAACTATCTCCAAACTATAAAAATAGATTATGAATAAGTGCAATAGAGGTTTTTTGGGTTTAACTTATTATGTTCAACTCTTCTCTAAGTAGTAAGCCAAAGCTCCAACTTAATGTGTAAAACATGAGTGTTGTGCACAGAAAATGTCAAGTTTCACATAAACAAGTATTGGCTAATCTAATCATGTAATATTTCCACCATTCTTAGTCCATACGTATTCTAATATTCAACATCATCACCAACAAGGTCATCAAACTCATAAAGCACGAAAAACAATGAGTAAATACTAGAAAATATTTTTTTCACGCGACCATTCAACAAAAAGTAGTAAATTATACACAAATATTGATAAACAATCAAAAGTGTCATGAAAATTCTACCACTTCCAAACTTATACAAAACATTATCCTCAATGTAAGAGATAAATTAATCTAAATAAAGGAGTAAGGATCAGAAACTCTCCGAAAGTAGATGCAAATTGGTAGAAGGATCAGGCTGGTCCGGTTGATAGACATCATGACAACCATCACTTTTCTTTGTTGTTAGGTTTCAATTTTCTGTTTCAAGAATTAAAAATAAATATTAATGATAGCAAATAAGATTTAAATATTTGTAATGTATTCGCACCAAGAAGAATTCTAATCTTCCAAGTTCCAACATTAGGAAGATTGAAATCTAGGGGCAACCTTAAAAATGCATATCACATCAATGTAAGCTCAATGTAATGCTAGGGTATTAATGTTGAGCCTAAATAAAATTAAGTCAATAAGTAAACATGCTTAACTTACTAATGCAAATCTTAAAGTACTGTCTAAAATGTGTCAAAAGCCATTTAAACGTATGAATTTCTAAATTAATGCAATCTCTAAACTACTTGTAATACATAGTTAATCAAAATAAGTAAAAAGGGATAGAAAAATGGGTCGCCTCACATTAAGCGCTCAATTTATAGGGTCAAGCTCGAATTTTGCACAAGTATTTCATGGAACTTTGAATATGGTTTTGGAGGTCTTGCTTAAGTTTCTCAATTTGATCTTGTTCTATATTATAACTTTCCTCCAAATTTTAACATTTTCCTACTCCAAGTAGTATGCCTTTTCCTCATCACCCGTTTCGAACTCGACAATATACACATCAATCTTCTCATAATGTTTAATCACAAATTCATTTTTAAGCAAATGATAAAGTCGAGGGATTGCATGTTAATTTCTTCTTCTTTGAATACTACTAATTATTTTTTGTCCGTTATGATTAATTTCTCGATCTTTTCATGTGTTTTTTCTTTAATTAAAACTTTCTCGAGTTTAACGTTTGTATCCAAAACTTTTGGCAAACAAACAATGACATTTTCATGGAAAGTCTCCTCTTGTTGTATTTGTTGGAAGTTCGGTGGATTTGATTCACTTAATTAATGTTCATTAATAATCGGTGAAAGAAATAATGCAATAGGCAAGTCACTGTGCCAAATTTCGGTGAGAGAAATAATGCAACAAGAAGGCACCCATGACGCTTTCATCAAGTTCACATTCCGCTTTTATATCTCGTAATCATTGTCCTATAATGAAATCACCCTCATACTACTCATCTAAAGTGTCACCTAGCGATATTATATCTTTTAAAAATTGATGCAAGAACACGTTATCAAGTTCATTTTGAAATCAGGATTAAGCACTATAGCCTATTCCTACTTCCCAATCAAACCAAGAAATCTAGTCTTTCATGTTATTAAAAACAAAATATTGAAAAGTCAACATCACCAAATAAATCTTAAATTAAATTTTCAAGTCTTGGAATCGATCTTTTATTTCTTACCTCCTTCTATGCTCCAAAATTTGTTAGAATTCATCTCTCATTCATTATGGATGGCCTATATTTAAAAAAAGGTTCCCAACATTGTTTTCATAAGACTTTTATTCAAATAAGGAAACCAATTTTTCCTCCGTAAATGTACTATGCTATAGAATAGTACAATCTCATGCTATAGCATAGTTCAATGAATTTCAACCCTTGAATTCCCGAAATCATGCCATGCGACCACATGAAAAGAACAAATATGCTATAGCATAGTTCAAGTGAAATTTCATTATTTGCCTTTTGGTCCCCGAACTTCGTTTCCTCGTTCCTTGGCCTCTTTTCTCATTTTTTGTTCTTCTAACACTTCATGTATTCGCTAAATTGGTCTTCGAGTCTTTCACTATCTTCATTTCTTCTTTAGGATCATATTTCGACTATTTGCACTTTGGTATCTAAACTTTGGTTTGCTTCCATTTTGGTCATTTTTTCGCTTGTTTCTCCTAAATTCTAACGTATTCATCATTGCCATCCTACAAAACATAATTTATATAGAATTAAGCTATATTCTAATATATTGTCAACAATTATCTATGTTTTATAGCCTAAATAAATGTGTAAAATGTACTTATCAAACCATCCAAACTTGAACTATTGTTTGTCCTCAAGCAAAACTATAGCTTACAAGGTTTAACAACATACCGCGTCTTAGGATTGAAATTCAATTATCAAAATATTGAAAAACTTCAACAAAGGCAAAATCAAATCTATCTCTACCTATTATATGCATAACTCAGTGTGTGTGTGTGTGTGTGTGTGTGTGTGTGTAAACTCATGTAAATATATCAAACTCATGATTGACTCGACTCCTGACCCGTAATAGTCAAATATTCTCTTTCCTTGCTAGAAAGAAACACCCCCCACCCCCACAAACTTATTCTTTTCTACTCAATTTTTCGGGGTGCATCTTAAGTTGAATTTATTCAGTCTCTTAATTTGGATGAATCTTACTATCATAACATGTCGAGATTCTCCTATATTTTTTATTGTCTCAACCTTTAAGACTAAACTAAGCTACTTGCCTCACACCAAAGGTATAGTTCTATTAACCAAATATTTTGGGACTTAATCAATGTAATTATGTTTTTTTCTCAACTATTATTGTTCTCTCTCTTTTTAGTCTTTTTCTTTAAACATATTCTCATTTGCTTTCTATATAACTCATGTAGCGAGCTTTATGACAATGACTCCCAAGTTAGATGACCATAGGGCATTAGATTTTAAAATTTTGTAGACTTATTCACTCGAGTTATACATGCTCAAAAAGATGATTTTATTCACACATAGATTAGTGTTATGCCCCCTTTTTTTAGACATTGAGTTTTCAAAATCAACTCATAACTTAAGACTTTCACCTCATTGGTTTTAGAAAATCCACACAAGATAATTTCATGCACAGAACCCCTATTCATCTCAATGTTCCCTTATAACAGCTCAACTATCTCCAAACTATAAAAATAGATTATGAATAAGTGCAATAGAGGTTTTTTGGGTTTAACTTATTATGTTCAACTCTTCTCTAAGTAGTAAGCCAAAGCTCCAACTTAATGTGTAAAACATGAGTGTTGTGCCTGAGAAAATGTCAAGTTTCACATAAACAAGTATTGGCTAATCTAATCATGTAATATTTCCACCATTCTTAGTCCATACGTATTCTAATATTCAACATCATCACCAACAAGGTCATCAAACTCATAAAGCACGAAAAACAATGAGTAAATACTAGAAAATATTTTTTTTTCACGCGACCATTCAACAAAAAGTAGTAAATTATACACAAATATTGATAAACAATCAAAAGTGTCATGAAAATTCTACCACTTCCAAACTTATACAAAACATTATCCTCAATGTAAGAGATAAATTAATCTAAATAAAGGAGTAAGGATCAGAAACTCTCCGAAAGTAGATGCAAATTGGTAGAAGGATCAGGCTGGTCCGGTTGATAGACATCATGACAACCATCACTTTTCTTTGTTGTTAGGTTTCAATTTTCTGTTTCAAGAATTAAAAATAAATATTAATGATAGCAAATAAGATTTAAATATTTGTAATGTATTCGCACCAAGAAGAATTCTAATCTTCCAAGTTCCAACATTAGGAAGATTGAAATCTAGGGGCAACCTTAAAAATGCATATCACATCAATGTAAGCTCAATGTAATGCTAGGGTATTAATGTTGAGCCTAAATAAAATTAAGTCAATAAGTAAACATGCTTAACTTACTAATGCAAATCTTAAAGTACCGTCTAAAAATGTGTCAAAAGCCATTTAAACGTATGAATTTCTAAATTAATGCAATCTCTAAACTACTTGTAATACATAGTTAATCAAAATAAGTAAAAAGGGATAGAAAAATGGGTCGCCTCACATTAAGCGCTCAATTTATAGGTCAAGCTCGAATTTTGCACAAGTATTTCATGGAACTTTGAATATGGTTTTGGAGGTCTTGCTTAAGTTTCTCAATTTGATCTTGTTCTATATTATAACTTTCCTCCAAATTTTAACATTTTCCTACTCCAAGTAGTATGCCTTTTCCTCATCACCCGTTTGAACTCGACAATATACACATCAATCTTCTCATAATGTTTAATCACAAATTCATTTTTAAGCAAATGATAAAGTCGAGGGATTGCATGTTAATTTCTTCTTCTTTGAATACTACTAATTATTTTTTGTCCGTTATGATTAATTTCTCGATCTTTTCATGTGTTTTTTCTTTAATTAAAACTTTCTCGAGTTTAACGTTTGTATCCAAAACTTTTGGCAAACAAACAATGACATTTTCATGGAAAGTCTCCTCTTGTTGTATTTGTTGGAAGTTCGGTGGATTTGATTCACTTAATTAATGTTCATTAATAATCGGTGAAAGAAATAATGCAATAGGCAAGTCACCAGGCCAAATTTCGGTGAGAGAAATAATGCAACAGTAAGGCACCCATGACAGTTTCATCAAGTTCACATTCCGCTTTTATATCTCGTAATCATTGTCCTATAATGAAATCACCCTCATACTACTCATCTAAAGTGTCACCTAGCGATATTATATCTTTTAAAAATTGATGCAAGAACACGTTATCAAGTTCATTTTGAAATCAGGATTAAGCACTATAGCCTATTCCTACTTCCCAATCAAACCAAGAAATCTAGTCTTTCATGTTATTAAAAACAAAATATTGAAAAGTCAACATCACCAAATAAATCTTAAATTAAATTTTCAAGTCTTGGAATCGATCTTTTATTTCTTACCTCCTTCTATGCTCCAAAATTTGTTAGAATTCATCTCTCATTCATTATGGATGGCCTATATTTAAAAAAAGGTTCCCAACATTGTTTTCATAAGACTTTTATTCAAATAAGGAAACCAGAATTTTTCCTCCAGAAATGTACTATGCTATAGAATAGTACAATCTCATGCTATAGCATAGTTCAATGAATTTCAACCCTTGAATTCCCGAAATCATGCCATGCGACCACATGAAAAGAACAAATATGCTATAGCATAGTTCAAGTGAAATTTCATTATTTGCCTTTTGGTCCCCGAACTTCGTTTCCTCGTTCCTTGGCCTCTTTTCTCATTTTTTGTTCTTCTAACACTTCATGTATTCGCTAAATTGGTCTTCGAGTCTTTCACTATCTTCATTTCTTCTTTAGGATCATATTTCGACTATTTGCACTTTGGTATCTAAACTTTGGTTTGCTTCCATTTTGGTCATTTTTTCGCTTGTTTCTCCTAAATTCTAACGTATTCATCATTGCCATCCTACAAAACATAATTTATATAGAATTAAGCTATATTCTAATATATTGTCAACAATTATCTATGTTTTATAGCCTAAATAAATGTGTAAAATGTACTTATCAAACCATCCAAACTTGAACTATTGTTTGTCCTCAAGCAAAACTATAGCTTACAAGGTTTAACAACATACCGCGTCTTAGGATTGAAATTCAATTATCAAAATATTGAAAAACTTCAACAGTGCAAAATCAAATCTATCTCTACCTATTATATGCATAACTCAGTGTGTGTGTGTGTGTGTGTAAACTCATGTAAATATATCAAACTCATGATTGACTCGACTCCTGACCCGTAATAGTCAAATATTCTCTTTCCTTGCTAGAAAGAAACACCCCCCCACCCCCTCAAACTTATTCTTTTCACTCAATTTTTTCGGGGTGCATCTTAAGTTGAATTTATTCAGTCTCTTAATTTGGATGAATCTTACTATCATAACATGTCGAGATTCTCCTATATTTTTTATTGTCTCAACCTTTAAGACTAAACTAAGCTACTTGCCTCACACCAAAGGTATAGTTCTATTAACCAAATATTTTGGGACTTAATCAATGTAATTATGTTTTTTCTCAACTATTATTGTTCTCTCTCTTTTAGTCTTTTTTCTTTAAACATATTCTCATTTGCTTTCTATATAACTCATGTAGCGAGCTTTATGACAATGACTCCCAAGTTAGATGACCATAGGGCATTAGATTTTAAAATTTTGTAGACTTATTCACTCGAGTTATACATGCTCAAAAAGATGATTTTATTCACACATAGATTAGTGTTATGCCCCCTTTTTTTAGACATTGAGTTTTCAAAATCAACTCATAACTTAAGACTTTCACCTCATTGGTTTTAGAAAATCCACACAAGATAATTTCATGCACAGAGCCCCTATTCATCTCAATGTTCCCTTATAACAGCTCAACTATCTCCAAACTATAAAAATAGATTATGAATAAGTGCAATAGAGGTTTTTTGGGTTTAACTTATTATGTTCAACTCTTCTCTAAGTAATAAGCCAAAGCTCCAACTTAATGTGTAAAACATGAGTGTTGTGCACAGAAAATGTCAAGTTTCACATAAACAAGTATTGGCTAATCTAATCATGTAATATTTCCACCATTCTTAGTCCATACGTATTCTAATATTCAACATCATCACCAACAAGGTCATCAAACTCATAAGGCACGAAAAACAATGAGTAAATACTAGAAAATATTTTTTTTTCACGCGACCATTCAACAAAAAGTAGTAAATTATACACAAATATTGATAAACAATCAAAAGTGTCATGAAAATTCTACCACTTCCAAACTTATACAAAACATTATCCTCAATGTAAGAGATAAATTAATCTAAATAAAGGAGTAAGGATCGAAACTCTCCGAAAGTAGATGCAAATTGGTAGAAGGATCAAAGCTGGTCCGGTTGATAGACATCATGACAACCATCACTTTTCTTTGTTGTTAGGTTTCAATTTTCTGTTTCAAGAATTAAAAATAAATATTAATGATAGCAAATAAGATTTAAATATTTGTAATGTATTCGCACCAAGAAGAATTCTAATCTTCCAAGTTCCAACATTAGGAAGATTGAAATCTAGGGGCAACCTTAAAAATGCATATCACATCAATGTAAGCTCAATGTAATGCTAGGGTATTAATGTTGAGCCTAAATAAAATTAATTCAATAAGTAAAACATGCTTAACTTACTAATGCAAATCT
This sequence comes from Fraxinus americana, assembly GCA_035079005.1. Taxonomy (NCBI): domain Eukaryota; kingdom Viridiplantae; phylum Streptophyta; class Magnoliopsida; order Lamiales; family Oleaceae; genus Fraxinus; species Fraxinus americana. Next base: position 108,481 of record JAVHZT010000149.1, on the reverse strand, counting down.
TAAAGTACTGCCTAAAATGTGTCAAAAGCCATTTAAACGTATGAATTTCTAAATTAATGCAATCTCTAAACTACTTGTAATACATAGTTAATCAAAATAAGTAAAAAGGGATAGAAAAATGGGTCGCCTCACATTAAGCGCTCAATTTATAGGGTCAAGCTCGAATTTTGCACAAGTATTTCATGGAACTTTGAATATGGTTTTGGAGGTCTTGCTTAAGTTTCTCAATTTGATCTTGTTCTATATTATAACTTTCCTCCAAATTTTAACATTTTCCTACTCCAAGTAGTATGACTTTTCCTCATCACCCGTTTCGAACTTCGACAATATACACATCAATCTTCTCATAATGTTTAATCACAAATTCATTTTTAAGCAAATGATAAAGTCGAGGATTGCATGTTAATTTCTTCTTCTTTGAATACTACTAATTATTTTTTGTCCGTTATGATTAATTTCTCGATCTTTTTCATGTGTTTTTTCTTTAATTAAAACTTTCTCGAGTTTAACGTTTGTATCCAAAACTTTTGGAAAACAAACAATGTGTTTTTCATGGTCAGTCTCCTCTTGTTGTATGGGTTGGAAGTTCGGTGGATTTGATTCACTTATTTAAGGTTCATTAATAATCGGTGATAGAAATAAGGCAATATGCAAGTCACCGTGCCAAATTTCGGTGAGAGAAATAATGCAACAAGAAGGCACCCATGACAGCTTTCATCAAGTTCACATTCCGCTTTTATATCTCGTAATCATTGTCCTATAATGAAATCACCCTCATACTACTCATCTAAAGTGTCACCTAGCGATATTATATCTTTTAAAAATTGATGCAAGAACACGTTATCAAGTTCATTTTGAAATCGTGGATTAAGCACTATAGCCTATTCCTACTTCCCAATCAAACCAAGAAATCTAGTCTTTCATGTTATTAAAAACAAAATATTGAAAAGTCAACATCACCAAATAAATCTTAAATTAAATTTTCAAGTCTTGGAATCGATCTTTTATTTCTTACCTCCTTCTATGCTCCAAAATTTGTTAGAATTCATCTCTCATTCATTATGGATGGCCTATATTTAAAAAAAGGTTCCCAACATTGTTTTCATAAGACTTTTATTCAAATAAGGAAACCAGAATTTTTCCTCCAGAAATGTACTATGCTATAGAATAGTACAATCTCATGCTATAGCATAGTTCAATGAATTTCAACCCTTGAATTCCCGAAATCATGCCATGCGACCACATGAAAAGAACAAATATGCTATAGCATAGTTCAAGTGAAATTTCATTATTTGCCTTTTGGTCCCCGAACTTCGTTTCCTCGTTCCTTGGCCTCTTTTCTCATTTTTTGTTCTTCTAACACTTCATGTATTCGCTAAATTGGTCTTCGAGTCTTTCACTATCTTCATTTCTTCTTTAGGATCATATTTCGACTATTTGCACTTTGGTATCTAAACTTTGGTTTGCTTCCATTTTGGTCATTTTTTCGCTTGTTTCTCCTAAATTCTAACGTATTCATCATTGCCATCCTACAAAACATAATTTATATAGAATTAAGCTATATTCTAATATATTGTCAACAATTATCTATGTTTTATAGCCTAAATAAATGTGTAAAATGTACTTATCAAAACCATCCAAACTTGAACTATTGTTTGTCCTCAAGCAAAACTATAGCTTACAAGGTTTAACAACATACCGCGTCTTAGGATTGAAATTCAATTATCAAAATATTGAAAACTTCAACAAAGGCAAAATCAAATCTATCTCTACCTATTATATGCATAACTCAGTGTGTGTGTGTGTGTGTGTGTGTGTGTGTAAACTCATGTAAATATATCAAACTCATGATTGACTCGACTCCTGACCCGTAATAGTCAAATATTCTCTTTCCTTGCTAGAAAGAAACACCCCCCACCCCCTCAAACTTATTCTTTTCACTCAATTTTTTCTGGGGTGCATCTTAAGTTGAATTTATTCAGATCTCTTAATTTGGATGAATCTTACTATCATAACATGTCGAGATTCTCCTATATTTTTTATTGTCTCAACCTTTAAGACTAAACTAAGCTACTTGCCTCACACCAAAGGTATAGTTCTATTAACCAAATATTTTGGGACTTAATCAATGTAATTATGTTTTTTTCTCAACTATTATTGTTCTCTCTCTTTTTAGTCTTTTTCTTTAAACATATTCTCATTTGCTTTCTATATAACTCATGTAGCGAGCTTTATGACAATGACTCCCAAGTTAGATGACCATAGGGCATTAGATTTTAAAATTTTGTAGACTTATTCACTCGAGTTATACATGCTCAAAAAGATGATTTTATTCACACATAGATTAGTGTTATGCCCCCTTTTTTTTTAGACATTGAGTTTTCAAAATCAACTCATAACTTAAGACTTTCACCTCATTGGTTTTAGAAAATCCACACAAGATAATTTCATGCACGTAACCCCTATTCATCTCAATGTTCCCTTATAACACTCAACTATCTCCAAACTATAAAAATAGATTATGAATAAGTGCAATAGAGGTTTTTTGGGTTTAACTTATTATGTTCAACTCTTCTCTAAGTAATAAGCCAAAGCTCCAACTTAATGTGTAAAACATGAGTGTTGTGCACGTAAAATGTCAAGTTTCACATAAACAAGTATTGGCTAATCTAATCATGTAATATTTCCACCATTCTTAGTCCATACGTATTCTAATATTCAACATCATCACCAACAAGGTCATCAAACTCATAAAGCACGAAAAACAATGAGTAAATACTAGAAAATATTTTTTTTCACGCGACCATTCAACAAAAAGTAGTAAATTATACACAAATATTGATAAACAATCAAAAGTGTCATGAAAATTCTACCACTTCCAAACTTATACAAAACATTATCCTCAATGTAAGAGATAAATTAATCTAAATAAAGGAGTAAGGATCGAAACTCTCCGAAAGTAGATGCAAATTGGTAGAAGGATCAGCCGGGTCCTGGTTGATAGACATCATGACAACCATCACTTTTCTTTTGTTGTTAGGTTTCAATTTTCTGCTTTCAAGAATTAAAAATAAATATTAATGATAGCAAATAAGATTTAAATATTTGTAATGTATTCGCACCAAGAAGAATTCTAATCTTCCAAGTTCCAACATTAGGAAGATTGAAATCTAGGGGCAACCTTAAAAATGCATATCACATCAATGTAAGCTCAATGTAATGCTAGGGTATTAATGTTGAGCCTAAATAAAATTAAGTCAATAAGTAAACATGCTTAACTTACTAATGCAAATCTTAAAGTACTGTCTAAAATGTGTCAAAAGCCATTTAAACGTATGAATTTCTAAATTAATGCAATCTCTAAACTACTTGTAATACATAGTTAATCAAAATAAGTAAAAAGGGATAGAAAAATGGGTCGCCTCACATTAAGCGCTCAATTTATAGTGGTCAAGCTCGAATTTTGCACAAGTATTTCATGGAACTTTGAATATGGTTTTGGAGGTCTTGCTTAAGTTTCTCAATTTGATCTTGTTCTATATTATAACTTTCCTCCAAATTTTAACATTTTCCTACTCCAAGTAGTATGCCTTTTCCTCATCACCCGTTTCGAACTCGACAATATACACATCAATCTTCTCATAATGTTTAATCACAAATTCATTTTTAAGCAAATGATAAAGTCGAGGATTGCATGTTAATTTCTTCTTCTTTTGAATACTACTAATTATTTTTTGTCCGTTATGATTAATTTCTCGATCTTTTCATGTGTTTTTTCTTTAATTAAAACTTTCTCGAGTTTAACGTTTGTATCCAAAACTTTTGGCAAACAAACAATGACATTTTCATGGAAAGTCTCCTCTTGTTGTATTTGTTGGAAGTTCGGTGGATTTGATTCACTTAATTAATGTTCATTAATAATCGGTGAAAGACATAATGCAATAGGCAAGTCACTGTGCCAAATTTCGGTGAGAGAAATAATGCAACAAGAAGGCACCCATGACAGCTTTCATCAAGTTCACATTCCGCTTTTATATCTCGTAATCATTGTCCTATAATGAAATCACCCTCATACTACTCATCTAAAGTGTCACCTAGCGATATTATATCTTTTAAAAATTGATGCAAGAACACGTTATCAAGTTCATTTTGAAATCAGGATTAAGCACTATAGCCTATTCCTACTTCCCAATCAAACCAAGAAATCTAGTCTTTCATGTTATTAAAAACAAAATATTGAAAAGTCAACATCACCAAATAAATCTTAAATTAAATTTTCAAGTCTTGGAATCGATCTTTTATTTCTTACCTCCTTCTATGCTCCAAAATTTGTTAGAATTCATCTCTCATTCATTATGGATGGCCTATATTTAAAAAAAGGTTCCCAACATTGTTTTCATAAGACTTTTATTCAAATAAGGAAACCAGAATTTTTCCTCCAGAAATGTACTATGCTATAGAATAGTACAATCTCATGCTATAGCATAGTTCAATGAATTTCAACCCTTGAATTCCCGAAATCATGCCATGCGACCACATGAAAAGAACAAATATGCTATAGCATAGTTCAAGTGAAATTTCATTATTTGCCTTTTGGTCCCCGAACTTCGCTTTCCTCGTTCCTTGGCCTCTTTTCTCATTTTTTGTTCTTCTAACACTTCATGTATTCGCTAAATTGGTCTTCGAGTCTTTCACTATCTTCATTTCTTCTTTAGGATCATATTTCGACTATTTGCACTTTGGTATCTAAACTTTGGTTTGCTTCCATTTTGGTCATTTTTTCGCTTGTTTCTCCTAAATTCTAACGTATTCATCATTGCCATCCTACAAAACATAATTTATATAGAATTAAGCTATATTCTAATATATTGTCAACAATTATCTATGTTTTATAGCCTAAATAAATGTGTAAAATGTACTTATCAAACCATCCAAACTTGAACTATTGTTTGTCCTCAAGCAAAACTATAGCTTACAAGGTTTAACAACATACCGCGTCTTAGGATTGAAATTCAATTATCAAAATATTGAAAAACTTCAACAAAGGCAAAATCAAATCTATCTCTACCTATTATATGCATAACTCAGTGTGTGTGTGTGTGTGTGTGTAAACTCATGTAAATATATCAAACTCATGATTGACTCGACTCCTGACCCGTAATAGTCAAATATTCTCTTTCCTTGCTAGAAAGAAACACCCCCCCACAACCTCAAACTAATTCTTTTCACTCAATTTTTTCGGGGTGCATCTTAAGTTGAATTTATTCAGTCTCTTAATTTGGATGAATCTTTACTATCATAACATGTCGAGATTCTCCTATATTTTTTATTGTCTCAACCTTTAAGACTAAACTAAGCTACTTGCCTCACACCAAAGGTATAGTTCTATTAACCAAATATTTTGGGACTTAATCAATGTAATTATGTTTTTTTCTCAACTATTATTGTTCTCTCTCTTTTTAGTCTTTTTTCTTTAAACATATTCTCATTTGCTTTCTATATAACTCATGTAGCGAGCTTTATGACAATGACTCCCAAGTTAGATGACCATAGGGCATTAGATTTTAAAATTTTGTAGACTTATTCACTCGAGTTATACATGCTCAAAAAGATGATTTTATTCACACATAGATTAGTGTTATGCCCCCTTTTTTTAGACATTGAGTTTTCAAAATCAACTCATAACTTAAGACTTTCACCTCATTGGTTTTAGAAAATCCACACAAGATAATTTCATGCACAGAACCCCTATTCATCTCAATGTTCCCTTATAACAGCTCAACTATCTCCAAACTATAAAAATAGATTATGAATAAGTGCAATAGAGGTTTTTTGGGTTTAACTTATTATGTTCAACTCTTCTCTAAGTAATAAGCCAAAGCTCCAACTTAATGTGTAAAACATGAGTGTTGTGCACAGAAAATGTCAAGTTTCACATAAACAAGTATTGGCTAATCTAATCATGTAATATTTCCACCATTCTTAGTCCATACGTATTCTAATATTCAACATCATCACCAACAAGGTCATCAAACTCATAAAGCACGAAAAACAATGAGTAAATACTAGAAAATATTTTTTTTTCACGCGACCATTCAACAAAAAGTAGTAAATTATACACAAATATTGATAAACAATCAAAAGTGTCATGAAAATTCTACCACTTCCAAACTTATACAAAACATTATCCTCAATGTAAGAGATAAATTAATCTAAATAAAGGAGTAAGGATCAGAAACTCTCCGAAAGTAGATGCAAATTGGTAGAAGGATCAGGCTGGTCCGGTTGATAGACATCATGACAACCATCACTTTTCTTTGTTGTTAGGTTTCAATTTTCTGTTTCAAGAATTAAAAATAAATATTAATGATAGCAAATAAGATTTAAATATTTGTAATGTATTCGCACCAAGAAGAATTCTAATCTTCCAAGTTCCAACATTAGGAAGATTGAAATCTAGGGGCAACCTTAAAAATGCATATCACATCAATGTAAGCTCAATGTAATGCTAGGGTATTAATGTTGAGCCTAAATAAAATTAAGTCAATAAGTAAACATGCTTAACTTACTAATGCAAATCTTAAAGTACTGTCTAAAATGTGTCAAAAGCCATTTAAACGTATGAATTTCTAAATTAATGCAATCTCTAAACTACTTGTAATACATAGTTAATCAAAATAAGTAAAAAGGGATAGAAAAATGGGTCGCCTCACATTAAGCGCTCAATTTATGTGGTCAAGCTCGAATTTTGCACAAGTATTTCATGGAACTTTGAATATGGTTTTGGAGGTCTTGCTTAAGTTTCTCAATTTGATCTTGTTCTATATTATAACTTTCCTCCAAATTTTAACATTTTCCTACTCCAAGTAGTATGCCTTTTCCTCATCACCCGTTTCGAACTCGACAATATACACATCAATCTTCTCATAATGTTTAATCACAAATTCATTTTTAAGCAAATGATAAAGTCGAGGGATTGCATGTTAATTTCTTCTTCTTTGAATACTACTAATTATTTTTTGTCCGTTATGATTAATTTCTCGATCTTTTCATGTGTTTTTTCTTTAATTAAAACTTTCGAGTTTAACGTTTGTATCCAAAACTTTTGGCAAACAAACAATGACATTTTCATGGAAAGTCTCCTCTTGTTGTATTTGTTGGAAGTTCGGTGGATTTGATTCACTTAATTAATGTTCATTAATAATCGGTGAAAGAAATAATGCAATAGGCAAGTCACTGTGCCAAATTTCGGTGAGAGAAATAATGCAACAAGAAGGCACCCACGCCACTTTCATCAAGTTCACATTCCGCTTTTATATCTCGTAATCATTGTCCTATAATGAAATCACCCTCATACTACTCATCTAAAGTGTCACCTAGCGATATTATATCTTTTAAAAATTGATGCAAGAACACGTTATCAAGTTCATTTTGAAATCAGGATTAAGCACTATAGCCTATTCCTACTTCCCAATCAAACCAAGAAATCTAGTCTTTCATGTTATTAAAAACAAAATATTGAAAAGTCAACATCACCAAATAAATCTTAAATTAAATTTTCAAGTCTTGGAATCGATCTTTTATTTCTTACCTCCTTCTATGCTCCAAAATTTGTTAGAATTCATCTCTCATTCATTATGGATGGCCTATATTTAAAAAAAGGTTCCCAACATTGTTTTCATAAGACTTTTATTCAAATAAGGAAACCAGAATTTTTCCTCCGTAAAATGTACTATGCTATAGAATAGTACATTCTCATGCTATAGCATAGTTCAATGAATTTCAACCCTTGAATTCCCGAAATCATGCCATGCGACCACATGAAAAGAACAAATATGCTATAGCATAGTTCAAGTGAAATTTCATTATTTGCCTTTTGGTCCCCGAACTTCGTTTCCTCGTTCCTTGGCCTCTTTTCTCATTTTTTGTTCTTCTAACACTTCATGTATTCGCTAAATTGGTCTTCGAGTCTTTCACTATCTTCATTTCTTCTTTAGGATCATATTTCGACTATTTGCACTTTGGTATCTAAACTTTGGTTTGCTTCCATTTTGGTCATTTTTTCGCTTGTTTCTCCTAAATTCTAACGTATTCATCATTGCCATCCTACAAAACATAATTTATATAGAATTAAGCTATATTCTAATATATTGTCAACAATTATCTATGTTTTATAGCCTAAATAAATGTGTAAAATGTACTTATCAAACCATCCAAACTTGAACTATTGTTTGTCCTCAAGCAAAACTATAGCTTACAAGGTTTAACAACATACCGCGTCTTAGGATTGAAATTCAATTATCAAAATATTGAAAAACTTCAACAAAGCAAAATCAAATCTATCTCTACCTATTATATGCATAACTCGGTGTGTGTGTGTGTGTGTGTGTGTGTGTGTAAACTCATGTAAATATATCAAACTCATGATTGACTCGACTGACCCGTAATAGTCAAATATTCTCTTTCCTTGCTAGAAAGAACACACCCCCACCCCCTCAAACTTATTCTTTTCACTCAATTTTTCGGGGTGCATCTTAAGTTGAATTTATTCAACTCTCTTAATTTGGATGAATCTTACTATCATAACATGTCGAGATTCTCCTATATTTTTTATTGTCTCAACCTTTAAGACTAAACTAAGCTACTTGCCTCACACCAAAGGTATAGTTCTATTAACCAAATATTTTGGGACTTAATCAACTTAATTGCGTTTTTTTCTCAACTATTATTGTTCTCTCTTCTCTCTCTCTTTTCAAATATCTTATCATTTGCTTTCTATATAACTCATGTAGCGAACTTTATACCGATAACTTCCACGTCATATGACCCTAGGGTACTAGGTTTTAAACTTTTATAGTCTTATTCACTCGAGTTATATAGGCTCAAAAAAATGATTTTATTCACACATAGACTAGTGTTATGCCCCCTTTTTTTAGACATTGAGTTTTCAAAATCAACTCATAACTTAAGACTTTCACCTCATTGGTTTTAGAAAATCCACACAAGATAATTTCATGCAATTTAACCCCTATTCATCTCAATGTTCCCTTATAATACCAACTATCTCCAAACTATAAAAATAGATTATGAATAAGTGCAATAGAGGTTTTTTGGGTTTAACTTATTATGTTCAACTCTTCTCTAAGTAATAAGCCAAAGCTCCAACTTAATGTGTAAAACATGAGTGTTGTGCACGTAAAATGTCAAGTTTCACATAAACAAGTATTGGCTAATCTAATCATGTAATATTTCCACCATTCTTAGTCCATACGTATTCTAATATTCAACATCATCACCAACAAGGTCATCAAACTCATAAAGCACGAAAAACAATGAGTAAATACTAGAAAATATTTTTTTTCACGCGACCATTCAACAAAAAGTAGTAAATTATACACAAATATTGATAAACAATCAAAAGTGTCATGAAAATTCTACCACTTCCAAACTTATACAAAACATTATCCTCAATGTAAGAGATAAATTAATCTAAATAAAGGAGTAAGGATCAGAAACTCTCCGAAAGTAGATGCAAATTGGTAGAAGGATCAGGCTGGTCCGGTTGATAGACATCATGACAACCATCACTTTTCTTTGTTGTTAGGTTTCAATTTTCTGCTTTCAAGAATTAAAAATAAATATTAATGATAGCAAATAAGATTTAAATATTTGTAATGTATTCGCACCAAGAAGAATTCTAATCTTCCAAGTTCCAACATTAGGAAGATTGAAATCTAGGGGCAACCTTAAAAATGCATATCACATCAATGTAAGCTCAATGTAATGCTAGGGTATTAATGTTGAGCCTAAATAAAATTAAGTCAATAAGTAAACATGCTTAACTTACTAATGCAAATCTTAAAGTACCGTCTAAAATGTGTCAAAAGCCATTTAAACGTATGAATTTCTAAATTAATGCAATCTCTAAACTACTTGTAATACATAGTTAATCAAAATAAGTAAAAAGGGATAGAAAAATGGGTCGCCTCACATTAAGCGCTCAATTTATAGGGTCAAGCTCGAATTTTGCACAAGTATTTCATGGAACTTTGAATATGGTTTTGGAGGTCTTGCTTAAGTTTCTCAATTTGATCTTGTTCTATATTATAACTTTCCTCCAAATTTTAACATTTTCCTACTCCAAGTAGTATGCCTTTTCCTCATCACCCGTTTCGAACTCGACAATATACACATCAATCTTCTCATAATGTTTAATCACAAATTCATTTTTAAGCAAATGATAAAGTCGAGGGATTGCATGTTAATTTCTTCTTCTTTGAATACTACTAATTATTTTTTGTCCGTTATGATTAATTTCTCGATCTTTTCATGTGTTTCTTCTTTAATTAAAACTTTCTCGAGTTTAACGTTTGTATCCAAAACTTTTGGCAAACAAACAATGACATTTTCATGGAAAGTCTCCTCTTGTTGTATTTGTTGGAAGTTCGGTGGATTTGATTCACTTAATTAATGTTCATTAATAATCGGTGAAAGAAATAATGCAATAGGCAAGTCACTGTGCCAAATTTCGGTGAGAGAAATAATGCAACAAGAAGGCACCCATGACAGCTTTCATCAAGTTCACATTCCGCTTTTATATCTCGTAATCATTGTCCTATAATGAAATCACCCTCATACTACTCATCTAAAGTGTCACCTAGCGATATTATATCTTTTAAAAATTGATGCAAGAACACGTTATCAAGTTCATTTTGAAATCGGGATTAAGCACTATAGCCTATTCCTACTTCCCAATCAAACCAAGAAATCTAGTCTTTCATGTTATTAAAAACAAAATATTGAAAAGTCAACATCACCAAATAAATCTTAAATTAAATTTTCAAGTCTTGGAATCGATCTTTTATTTCTTACCTCCTTCTATGCTCCAAAATTTGTTAGAATTCATCTCTCATTCATTATGGATGGCCTATATTTAAAAAAAGGTTCCCAACATTGTTTTCATAAGACTTTTATTCAAATAAGGAAACCAGAATTTTTCCTCCAGAAATGTACTATGCTATAGAATAGTACATTCTCATGCTATAGCATAGTTCAATGAATTTCAACCCTTGAATTCCCGAAATCATGCCATGCGACCACATGAAAAGAACAAATATGCTATAGCATAGTTCAAGTGAAATTTCATTATTTGCCTTTTGGTCCCCGAACTTCGTTTCCTCGTTCCTTGGCCTCTTTTCTCATTTTTTGTTCTTCTAACACTTCATGTATTCGCTAAATTGGTCTTCGAGTCTTTCACTATCTTCATTTCTTCTTTAGGATCATATTTCGACTATTTGCACTTTGGTATCTAAACTTTGGTTTGCTTCCATTTTGGTCATTTTTTCGCTTGTTTCTCCTAAATTCTAACGTATTCATCATTGCCATCCTACAAAACATAATTTATATAGAATTAAGCTATATTCTAATATATTGTCAACAATTATCTATGTTTTATAGCCTAAATAAATGTGTAAAATGTACTTATCAAACCATCCAAACTTGAACTATTGTTTGTCCTCAAGCAAAACTATAGCTTACAAGGTTTAACAACATACCGTCTTAGGATTGAAATTCAATTATCAAAATATTGAAAAACTTCAACAGTGCAAAATCAAATCTATCTCTACCTATTATATGCATAACTCAGTGTGTGTGTGTGTGTGTGTGTGTGTAAACTCATGTAAATATATCAAACTCATGATTGACTCGACTCCTGACCCGTAATAGTCAAATATTCTCTTTCCTTGCTAGAAAGAAACACCCCCCACCCCCTCAAACTTATTCTTTTCACTCAATTTTTTCGGGGTGCATCTTAAGTTGAATTTATTCAGTCTCTTAATTTGGATGAATCTTACTATCATAGCATGTCGAGATTCTCCTATATTTTTTATTGTCTCAACCTTTAAGACTAAACTAAGCTACTTGCCTCACACCAAAGGTATAGTTCTATTAACCAAATATTTTGGGACTTAATCAATGTAATTATGTTTTTTTCTCAACTATTATTGTTCTCTCTCTTTAGTCTTTTTTCTTTAAACATATTCTCATTTGCTTTCTATATAACTCATGTAGCGAGCTTTATGACAATGACTCCCAAGTTAGATGACCATAGGGCATTAGATTTTAAAATTTTGTAGACTTATTCACTCGAAAGTTATACATGCTCAAAAAGATGATTTTATTCACACATAGATTAGTGTTATGCCCCCTTTTTTAGACATTGAGTTTTCAAAATCAACTCATAACTTAAGACTTTCACCTCATTGGTTTTAGAAAATCCACACAAGATAATTTCATGCACGTAACCCCTATTCATCTCAATGTTCCCTTATAACAGCTCAACTATCTCCAAACTATAAAAATAGATTATGAATAAGTGCAATAGAGGTTTTTTGGGTTTAACTTATTATGTTCAACTCTTCTCTAAGTAATAAGCCAAAGCTCCAACTTAATGTGTAAAACATGAGTGTTGTGCACGTAAAATGTCAAGTTTCACATAAACAAGTATCGCTAATCTAATCATGTAATATTTCCACCATTCTTAGTCCATACGTATTCTAATATTCAACATCATCACCAACAAGGTCATCAAACTCATAAAGCACGAAAAACAATGAGTAAATACTAGAAAATTTTTTTTTTTTTTCACGCGACCATTCAACAAAAAGTAGTAAATTATACACAAATATTGATAAACAATCAAAAGTGTCATGAAAATTCTACCACTTCCAAACTTATACAAAACATTATCCTCAATGTAAGAGATAAATTAATCTAAATAAAGGAGTAAGGATCAGAAACTCTCCGAAAGTAGATGCAAATTGGTAGAAGGATCAGGCTGGTCCTGGTTGATAGACATCATGACAACCATCACTTTTCTTTGTTGTTAGGTTTCAATTTTCTCGCTTTCAAGAATTAAAAATAAATATTAATGATAGCAAATAAGATTTAAATATTTGTAATGTATTCGCACCAAGAAGAATTCTAATCTTCCAAGTTCCAACATTAGGAAGATTGAAATCTAGGGGCAACCTTAAAAATGCATATCACATCAATGTAAGCTCAATGTAATGCTAGGGTATTAATGTTGAGCCTAAATAAAATTAAGTCAATAAGTAAACATGCTTAACTTACTAATGCAAATCTTAAAGTACCGTCCTAAAATGTGTCAAAAGCCATTTAAACGTATGAATTTCTAAATTAATGCAATCTCTAAACTACTTGTAATACATAGTTAATCAAAATAAGTAAAAAGGGATAGAAAAATGGGTCGCCTCACATTAAGCGCTCAATTTATGTGGTCAAGCTCGAATTTTGCACAAGTATTTCATGGAACTTTGAATATGGTTTTGGAGGTCTTGCTTAAGTTTCTCAATTTGATCTTGTTCTATATTATAACTTTCCTCCAAATTTTAACATTTTCCTACTCCAAGTAGTATGCCTTTTCCTCATCACCCGTTTCGAACTCGACAATATACACATCAATCTTCTCATAATGTTTAATCACAAATTCATTTTTAAGCAAATGATAAAGTCGAGGGATTGCATGTTAATTTCTTCTTCTTTGAATACTACTAATTATTTTTTGTCCTGCTATGATTAATTTCTCGATCTTTTCATGTGTTTCTTCTTTAATTAAAACTTTCTCGAGTTTAACGTTTGTATCCAAAACTTTTGGCAAACAAACAATGACATTTTCATGGAAAGTCTCCTCTTGTTGTATTTGTTGGAAGTTCGGTGGATTTGATTCACTTAATTAATGTTCATTAATAATCGGTGAAAGAAATAATGCAATAGGCAAGTCACTGTGCCAAATTTCGGTGAGAGAAATAATGCAACAAGAAGGCACCCATGACAGCTTTCATCAAGTTCACATTCCGCTTTTATATCTCGTAATCATTGTCCTATAATGAAATCACCCTCATACTACTCATCTAAAGTGTCACCTAGCGATATTATATCTTTTAAAAATTGATGCAAGAACACGTTATCAAGTTCATTTTGAAATCAGGGATTAAGCACTATAGCCTATTCCTACTTCCCAATCAAAACCAAGAAATCTAGTCTTTCATGTTATTAAAAACAAAATATTGAAAAGTCAACATCACCAAATAAATCTTAAATTAAATTTTCAAGTCTTGGAATCGATCTTTTATTTCTTACCTCCTTCTATGCTCCAAAATTTGTTAGAATTCATCTCTCATTCATTATGGATGGCCTATATTTAAAAAAAGGTTCCCAACATTGTTTTCATAAGACTTTTATTCAAATAAGGAAACCAGAATTTTTCCTCCAGAAATGTACTATGCTATAGAATAGTACATTCTCATGCTATAGCATAGTTCAATGAATTTCAACCCTTGAATTCCCGAAATCATGCCATGCGACCACATGAAAAGAACAAATATGCTATAGCATAGTTCAAGTGAAATTTCATTATTTGCCTTTTGGTCCCCCGAACTTCGTTTCCTCGTTCCTTGGCCTCTTTTCTCATTTTTTGTTCTTCTAACACTTCATGTATTCGCTAAATTGGTCTTCGAGTCTTTCACTATCTTCATTTCTTCTTTAGGATCATATTTCGACTATTTGCACTTTGGTATCTAAACTTTGGTTTGCTTCCATTTTGGTCATTTTTTCGCTTGTTTCTCCTAAATTCTAACGTATTCATCATTGCCATCCTACAAAACATAATTTATATAGAATTAAGCTATATTCTAATATATTGTCAACAATTATCTATGTTTTATAGCCTAAATAAATGTGTAAAATGTACTTATCAAACCATCCAAACTTGAACTATTGTTTGTCCTCAAGCAAAACTATAGCTTACAAGTGTTTAACAACATACCGCGTCTTAGGATTGAAATTCAATTATCAAAATATTGAAAAACTTCAACAAAGGCAAAAATCAAATCTATCTCTACCTATTATATGCATAACTCAGTGTGTGTGTGTATGTGTGTGTGTGTGTAAACTCATGTAAATATATCAAACTCATGATTGACTCGACTCCTGACCCGTAATAGTCAAATATTCTCTTTCCTTGCTAGAAAGAAACACCCCCCCCACCCCCTCAAACTTATTCTTTTCACTCAATTTTTTCGGGGTGCATCTTAAGTTGAATTTATTCAGTCTCTTAATTTGGATGAATCTTACTATCATAACATGTCGAGATTCTCCTATATTTTTTATTGCCTCAACCTTTAAGATTAAACTAAGATACGTGCCTCGCATCAATTGTATAGTACTATCAACCAAATATCATCGAGCTTAATCAACTTAATTGCGTTTTTTTCTCAACTATTATTGTTCTCTCTCTTTTTAGTCTTTTTCTTTAAACATATTCTCATTTGCTTTCTATATAACTCATGTAGCGAGCTTTATGACAATGACTCCCAAGTTAGATGACCATAGGGCATTAGATTTTAAACTTTTATAGTCTTATTCACTCGAGTTATATAGGCTCAAAAAAATGATTTTATTCACACATAGATTAGTGTTATGCCCCCTTTTTTTTAGACATTGAGTTTTCAAAATCAACTCATAACTTAAGACTTTCACCTCATTGATTTTAGACAATCCACACAAAATAATTTCATGCACGAAACCCCTGCTCATCTCAATGTTCCCTTATATACCTCAACTATCTCCAAACTATAAAAATAGATTATGAATAAGTGCAATAGAGGTTTTTTGGGTTTAACTTATTATGTTCAACTCTTCTCTAAGTAATAAGCCAAAGCTCCAACTTAATGTGTAAAACATGAGTGTTGTGCACGTAAAATGTCAAGTTTCACATAAACAAGTATCGGCTAATCTAATCATGTAATATTTCCACCATTCTTAGTCCATACGTATTCTAATATTCAACATCATCACCAACAAGGTCATCAAACTCATAAAGCACGAAAAACAATGAGTAAATACTAGAAAATATTTTTTTTTCACGCGACCATTCAACAAAAAGTAGTAAATTATACACAAATATTGATAAACAATCAAAAGTGTCATGAAAATTCTACCACTTCCAAACTTATACAAAACATTATCCTCAATGTAAGAGATAAATTAATCTAAATAAAGGAGTAAGGATCGAAACTCTCCGAAAGTAGATGCAAATTGGTAGAAGGATCAGCCGGGTCCTAGTTGATAGACATCATGACAACCATCACTTTTCTTTGTTGTTAGGTTTCAATTTTCTATTTCAAGAATTAAAAATAAATATTAATGATAGCAAATAAGATTTAAATATTTGTAATGTATTTCGCACCAAGAAGAATTCTAATCTTCCAAGTTCCAACATTAGGAAGATTGAAATCTAGGGGCAACCTTAAAAATGCATATCACATCAATGTAAGCTCAATGTAATGCTAGTGGTATTAATGTTGAGCCTAAATAAAATTAAGTCAATAAGTAAACATGCTTAACTTACTAATGCAAATCTTAAAGTACCGTCTAAAATGTGTCAAAAGCCATTTAAACGTATGAATTTCTAAATTAATGCAATCTCTAAACTACTTGTAATACATAGTTAATCAAAATAAGTAAAAAGGGATAGAAAAATGGGTCGCCTCACATTAAGCGCTCAATTTATAGGGTCAAGCTCGAATTTTGCACAAGTATTTCATGGAACTTTGAATATGGTTTTGGAGGTCTTGCTTAAGTTTCTCAATTTGATCTTGTTCTATATTATAACTTTCCTCCAAATTTTAACATTTTCCTACTCCAAGTAGTATGCCTTTTCCTCATCACCCGTTTCGAACTCGACAATATACACATCAATCTTCTCATAATGTTTAATCACAAATTCATTTTTAAGCAAATGATAAAGTCGAGGGATTGCATGTTAATTTCTTCTTCTTTGAATACTACTAATTATTTTTTGTCTCATTATGATTAATTTCTCGATCTTTTCATGTGTTTCTTCTTTAATTAAAACTTTCTCGAGTTTAACGTTTGTATCCAAAACTTTTGGCAAACAAACAATGACATTTTCATGGAAAGTCTCCTCTTGTTGTATTTGTTGGAAGTTCGGTGGATTTGATTCACTTAATTAATGTTCATTAATAATCGGTGAAAGAAATAATGCAATAGGCAAGTCACTGTGCCAAATTTCGGTGAGAGAAATAATGCAACAAGTAAAGGCACCCATGACAGTTTCATCAAGTTCACATTCCGCTTTTATATCTCGTAATCATTGTCCTATAATGAAATCACCCTCATACTACTCATCTAAAGTGTCACCTAGCGATATTATATCTTTTAAAAATTGATGCAAGAACACGTTATCAAGTTCATTTTGAAATCAGGATTAAGCACTATAGCCTATTCCTACTTCCCAATCAAACCAAGAAATCTAGTCTTTCATGTTATTAAAAACAAAATATTGAAAAGTCAACATCACCAAATAAATCTTAAATTAAATTTTCAAGTCTTGGAATCGATCTTTTATTTCTTACCTCCTTCTATGCTCCAAAATTTGTTAGAATTCATCTCTCATTCATTATGGATGGCCTATATTTAAAAAAAGGTTCCCAACATTGTTTTCATAAGACTTTTATTCAAATAAGGAAACCAGAATTTTTCCTCCAGAAATGTACTATGCTATAGAATAGTACATTCTCATGCTATAGCATAGTTCAATGAATTTCAACCCTTGAATTCCCGAAATCATGCCATGCGACCACATGAAAAGAACAAATATGCTATAGCATAGTTCAAGTGAAATTTCATTATTTGCCTTTTGGTCCCCGAACTTCGTTTCCTCGTTCCTTGGCCTCTTTTTCTCATTTTTTGTTCTTCTAACACTTCATGTATTCGCTAAATTGGTCTTCTAGTCTTTCACTATCTTCATTTCTTCTTTTAGGATCATATTTCGACTATTTGCACTTTGGTATCTAAACTTTGGTTTGCTTCCATTTTGGTCATTTTTTCGCTTGTTTCTCCTAAATTCTAACGTATTCATCATTGCCATCCTACAAAACATAATTTATATAGAATTAAGCTATATTCTAATATATTGTCAACAATTATCTATGTTTTATAGCCTAAATAAATGTGTAAAATGTACTTATCAAACCATCCAAACTTGAACTATTGTTTGTCCTCAAGCAAAACTATAGCTTACAAGGTTTAACAACATACCGCGTCTTAGGATTGAAATTCAATTATCAAAATATTGAAAAACTTCAACAAAGGCAAAATCAAATCTATCTCTACCTATTATATGCATAACTCAGTGTGTGTGTGTGTGTGTGTGTGTGTGTGTGTAAACTCATGTAAATATATCAAACTCATGATTGACTCGACTCCTGACCCGTAATAGTCAAATATTCTCTTTCCTTGCTAGAAAGAAACACCCCCCCACCCCCTCAAACTTATTCTTTTCACTCAATTTTTCGGGTGCATCTTAAGTTGAATTTATTCAGCCTTCTTAATTTGGATGAATCTTACTATCATAGCATGTCGAGATTCTCCTATATTTTTTATTGTCTCAACCTTTAAGACTAAACTAAGCTACTTGCCTCACACCAAAGGTATAGTTCTATTAACCAAATATTTTGGGACTTAATCAATGTAATTATGTTTTTTTCTCAACTATTATTGTTCTCTCTCTTTTTAGTCTTTTTTCTTTAAAACATATTCTCATTTGCTTTCTATATAACTCATGTAGCGAGCTTTATGACAATGACTCCCAAGTTAGATGACCATAGGGCATTAGATTTTAAAATTTTGTAGACTTATTCACTCGAGTTATACATGCTCAAAAAGATGATTTTATTCACACATAGATTAGTGTTATGCCCCCTTTTTTTAGACATTGAGTTTTCAAAATCAACTCATAACTTAAGACTTTCACCTCATTGGTTTTAGAAAATCCACACAAGATAATTTCATGCACGTAACCCCTATTCATCTCAATGTTCCCTTATAATGTCTCAACTATCTCCAAACTATAAAAATAGATTATGAATAAGTGCAATAGAGGTTATTCGGGTTTAACTTGTTATCTTCAACTCTTCTCTAAGTAATGAGACAAATCACGAGATTAATGTGTAAAATATGATTGTCGTGCACAAAGAATGTCAAGTTTCACATAAACAGGTATTGGCTAATCTAATCAGGTAATATTTCTACCATTCTTAGTCACATACGTATTCTAATATTCAACATCATCACCAACAAGGTCATCAAACTCATAAAGCACGAAAAACAATGAGTAAATACTAGAAAATTTTTTTTTCACGCTACCAATCAACAAAAAGTAGTAAATAATACACAAATATAGATAAACAATCAAAAGTGTCATGAAAAATCTACCAATTCCAAACTTATACAAAACATTATACTCAATGTAAGAGATAAATTAATATAAAGAAAGGAGTAAGGATCGAAACTCTCCGAAAGTAGATGCAAATTGGTAGAAGGATCAGCCGGGTCCGGTTGATAGACATCAACGACAACCATCACTTTTCTTTGTTGTTAGGTTTCAATTTTCTGTTTCAAGAATTAAAAATAAATATTAATGATAGCAAATAAGATTTAAATATTTGTAATGTATTCGCACCAAGAAGAATTCTAATCTTCCAAGTTCCAACATTAGGAAGATTGAAATCTAGGGGCAACCTTAAAAATGCATATCACATCAATGTAAGCTCAATGTAATGCTAGGGTATTAATGTTGAGCCTAAATAAAATTAAGTCAATAAGTAAACATGCTTAACTTACTAATGCAAATCTTAAAGTACTGTCTAAAATGTGTCAAAAGCCATTTAAACGTATGAATTTCTAAATTAATGCAATCTCTAAACTACTTGTAATACATAGTTAATCAAAATAAGTAAAAAGGGATAGAAAAATGGGTCGCCTCACATTAAGCGCTCAATTTATAGGTCAAGCTCGAATTTTGCACAAGTATTTCATGGAACTTTGAATATGGTTTTGGAGGTCTTGCTTAAGTTTCTCAATTTGATCTTGTTCTATATTATAACTTTCCTCCAAATTTTAACATTTTCCTACTCCAAGTAGTATGCCTTTTCCTCATCACCCGTTTTAACTCGACAATATACACATCAATCTTCTCATAATGTTTAATCACAAATTCATTTTTTAAGCAAATGATAAAGTCGTAGGATTGCATGTTAATTTCTTCTTCTTTTGAATACTACTAATTATTTTTTGTCTCGTTATGATTAATTTCTCGATCTTTTCATGTGTTTCTTCTTTAATTAAAACTTTCTCGAGTTTAACGTTTGTATCCAAAACTTTTGGCAAACAAACAATGACATTTTCATGGAAAGTCTCCTCTTGTTGTATTTGTTGGAAGTTCAGTGGATTTGATTCACTTAATTAATGTACATTAATAATCGGTGAAAGAAATAATGCAATAGGCAAGTCACTGTGCCAAATTTCGGTGAGAGAAATAATGCAACAAGAAGGCACCCTATGACAGCTTTCATCAAGTTCACATTCCGCTTTTATATCTCGTAATCATTGTCCTATAATGAAATCACCCTCATACTACTCATCTAAAGTGTCACCTAGCGATATTATATCTTTTAAAAATTGATGCAAGAACATCGTTATCAAGTTCATTTTGAAATCGTAGATTAAGCACTATAGCCTATTCCTACTTCCCAATCAAACCAAGAAATCTAGTCTTTCATGTTATTAAAAACAAAATATTGAAAAGTCAACATCACCAAATAAATCTTAAATTAAATTTTCAAGTCTTGGAATCGATCTTTTATTTCTTACCTCCTTCTATGCTCCAAAATTTGTTAGAATTCATCTCTCATTCATTATGGATGGCCTATATTTAAAAAAAGGTTCCCAACATTGTTTTCATAAGACTTTTATTCAAATAAGGAAACCAGAATTTTTCCTCCAGAAATGTACTATGCTATAGAATAGTACAATCTCATGCTATAGCATAGTTCAATGAATTTCAACCCTTGAATTCCCGAAATCATGCCATGCGACCACATGAAAAGAACAAATATGCTATAGCATAGTTCAAGTGAAATTTCATTATTTGCCTTTTGGTCCCCGAACTTCGTTTCCTCGTTCCTTGGCCTCTTTTCTCATTTTTTGTTCTTCTAACACTTCATGTATTCGCTAAATTGGTCTTCGAGTCTTTCACTATCTTCATTTCTTCTTTAGGATCATATTTCGACTATTTGCACTTTGGTATCTAAACTTTGGTTTGCTTCCATTTTGGTCATTTTTTCGCTTGTTTCTCCTAAATTCTAACGTATTCATCATTGCCATCCTACAAAACATAATTTATATAGAATTAAGCTATATTCTAATATATTGTCAACAATTATCTATGTTTTATAGCCTAAATAAATGTGTAAAATGTACTTATCAAACCATCCAAACTTGAACTATTGTTTGTCCTCAAGCAAAACTATAGCTTACAAGGTTTAACAACATACCGCGTCTTAGGATTGAAATTCAATTATCAAAATATTGAAAAACTTCAACAGTGCAAAATCAAATCTATCTCTACCTATTATATGCATAACTCAGTGTGTGTGTGTGTGTGTGTGTGTAAACTCATGTAAATATATCAAACTCATGATTGACTCGACTCCTGACCCGTAATAGTCAAATATTCTCTTTCCTTGCTAGAAAGAAACACCCCCCCCACCCCCTCAAACTTATTCTTTTCACTCAATTTTTTCGGGGTGCATCTTAAGTTGAATTTATTCAGTCTCTTAATTTGGATGAATCTTACTATCATAGCATGTCGAGATTCTCCTATATTTTTTATTGTCTCAACCTTTAAGACTAAACTAAGCTACTTGCCTCACACCAAAGGTATAGTTCTATTAACCAAATATTTTGGGACTTAATCAATGTAATTATGTTTTTTTCTCAACTATTATTGTTCTCTCTCTTTTTAGTCTTTTTCTTTAAACATATTCTCATTTGCTTTCTATATAACTCATGTAGCGAGCTTTATGACAATGACTCCCAAGTTAGATGACCATAGGGCATTAGATTTTAAAATTTTGTAGACTTATTCACTCGAGTTATACATGCTCAAAAAGATGATTTTATTCACACATAGATTAGTGTTATGCCCCCTTTTTTTAGACATTGAGTTTTCAAAATCAACTCATAACTTAAGACTTTCACCTCATTGGTTTTAGAAAATCCACACAAGATAATTTCATGCACAGAACCCCTATTCATCTCAATGTTCCCTTATAACAGCTCAACTATCTCCAAACTATAAAAATAGATTATGAATAAGTGCAATAGAGGTTTTTTGGGTTTAACTTATTATGTTCAACTCTTCTCTAAGTAATAAGCCAAATCTCCAACTTAATGTGTAAAACATGAGTGTTGTGCACAGAAAATGTCAAGTTTCACATAAACAAGTATTGGCTAATCTAATCATGTAATATTTCCACCATTCTTAGTCCATACGTATTCTAATATTCAACATCATCACCAACAAGGTCATCAAACTCATAAAGCACGAAAAACAATGAGTAAATACTAGAAAATATTTTTTTTTTCACGCGACCATTCAACAAAAAGTAGTAAATTATACACAAATATTGATAAACAATCAAAAGTGTCATGAAAATTCTACCACTTCCAAACTTATACAAAACATTATCCTCAATGTAAGAGATAAATTAATCTAAATAAAGGAGTAAGGATCAGAAACTCTCCGAAAGTAGATGCAAATTGGTAGAAGGATCAGCTGGGTCCAGGTTGATAGACATCATGACAACCATCACTTTTCTTTGTTGTTAGGTTTCAATTTTCTGTTTCAAGAATTAAAAATAAATATTAATGATAGCAAATAAGATTTAAATATTTGTAATGTATTCGCACCAAGAAGAATTCTAATCTTCCAAGTTCCAACATTAGGAAGATTGAAATCTAGGGGCAACCTTAAAAATGCATATCACATCAATGTAAGCTCAATGTAATGCTAGGGTATTAATGTTGAGCCTAAATAAAATTAAGTCAATAAGTAAACATGCTTAACTTACTAATGCAAATCTTAAAGTCTTGTCTAAAATGTGTCAAAAGCCATTTAAACGTATGAATTTCTAAATTAATGCAATCTCTAAACTACTTGTAATACATAGTTAATCAAAATAAGTAAAAAGGGATAGAAAAATGGGTCGCCTCACATTAAGCGCTCAATTTATAGGGTCAAGCTCGAATTTTGCACAAGTATTTCATGGAACTTTGAATATGGTTTTGGAGGTCTTGCTTAAGTTTCTCAATTTGATCTTGTTCTATATTATAACTTTCCTCCAAATTTTAACATTTTCCTACTCCAAGTAGTATGCCTTTTCCTCATCACCCGTTTCGAACTCGACAATATACACATCAATCTTCTCATAATGTTTAATCACAAATTCATTTTTAAGCAAATGATAAAGTCGAGGGATTGCATGTTAATTTCTTCTTCTTTGAATACTACTAATTATTTTTTGTCTGTTATGATTAATTTCTCGATCTTTTCATGTGTTTCTTCTTTAATTAAAACTTTCTCGAGTTTAACGTTTGTATCCAAAACTTTTGGCAAACAAACAATGACATTTTCATGGAAAGTCTCCTCTTGTTGTATTTGTTGGAAGTTCGGTGGATTTGATTCACTTAATTAATGTTCATTAATAATCGGTGAAAGAAATAATGCAATAGGCAAGTCACCAGGCCAAATTTCGGTGAGAGAAATAATGCAACAAGAAGGCACCCATGAGCGCTTTCATCAAGTTCACATTCCGCTTTTATATCTCGTAATCATTGTCCTATAATGAAATCACCCTCATACTACTCATCTAAAGTGTCACCTAGCGATATTATATCTTTTAAAAATTGATGCAAGAACACGTTATCAAGTTCATTTTGAAATCGTGGATTAAGCACTATAGCCTATTCCTACTTCCCAATCAAACCAAGAAATCTAGTCTTTCATGTTATTAAAAACAAAATATTGAAAAGTCAACATCACCAAATAAATCTTAAATTAAATTTTCAAGTCTTGGAATCGATCTTTTATTTCTTACCTCCTTCTATGCTCCAAAATTTGTTAGAATTCATCTCTCATTCATTATGGATGGCCTATATTTAAAAAAAGGTTCCCAACATTGTTTTCATAAGACTTTTATTCAAATAAGGAAACCAGAATTTTTCCTCCAGAAATGTACTATGCTATAGAATAGTACAATCTCATGCTATAGCATAGTTCAATGAATTTCAACCCTTGAATTCCCGAAATCATGCCATGCGACCACATGAAAAGAACAAATATGCTATAGCATAGTTCAAGTGAAATTTCATTATTTGCCTTTTGGTCCCCGAACCGTTTCCTCGTTCCTTGGCCTCTTTTCTCATTTTTTGTTCTTCTAACACTTCATGTATTCGCTAAATTGGTCTTCGAGTCTTTCACTATCTTCATTTCTTCTTTAGGATCATATTTCGACTATTTGCACTTTGGTATCTAAACTTTGGTTTGCTTCCATTTTGGTCATTTTTTCGCTTGTTTCTCCTAAATTCTAACGTATTCATCATTGCCATCCTACAAAACATAATTTATATAGAATTAAGCTATATTCTAATATATTGTCAACAATTATCTATGTTTTATAGCCTAAATAAATGTGTAAAATGTACTTATCAAACCATCCAAACTTGAACTATTGTTTGTCCTCAAGCAAAACTATAGCTTACAAGGTTTAACAACATACCGCGTCTTAGGATTGAAATTCAATTATCAAAATATTGAAAAACTTCAACAGTGCAAAATCAAATCTATCTCTACCTATTATATGCATAACTCAGTGTGTGTGTGTGTGTGTGTGTGTGTGTGTGTAAACTCATGTAAATATATCAAACTCATGATTGACTCGACTCTCGACCGTAATAGTAAAATATTCTCTTTCCTTGCTAGAAAGAAACACCCCCCCCACCCCCTCAAACTTATTCTTTTCACTCAATTTTTTCGGGGTGCATCTTAAGTTGAATTTATTCAGTCTCTTAATTTGGATGAATCTTACTATCATAGCATGTCGAGATTCTCCTATATTTTTTATTGTCTCAACCTTTAAGACTAAACTAAGCTACTTGCCTCACACCAAAGGTATAGTTCTATTAACCAAATATTTTGGGACTTAATCAATGTAATTATGTTTTTTTCTCAACTATTATTGTTCTCTCTCTTTTAGTCTTTTTCTTTAAACATATTCTCATTTGCTTTCTATATAACTCATGTAGCGAGCTTTATGACAATGACTCCCAAGTTAGATGACCATAGGGCATTAGATTTTAAAATTTTGTAGACTTATTCACTCGAGTTATACATGCTCAAAAAGATGATTTTATTCACACATAGATTAGTGTTATGCCCCCTTTTTTAGACATTTAGTTTTCAAAATCAACTCATAACTTAAGACTTTCACCTCATTGGTTTTAGAAAATCCACACAAGATAATTTCATGCACGTAACCCCTATTCATCTCAATGTTCCCTTATAACGACTCAACTATCTCCAAACTATAAAAATAGATTATGAATAAGTGCAATAGAGGTTTTTGGGTTTAACTTATTATGTTCAACTCTTCTCTAAGTAATAAGCCAAATCTCCAACTTAATGTGTAAAACATGAGTGTTATGCATGAGTAAAATGTCAAGTTTCACATAAACAAGTATTGGCTAATCTAATCATGTAATATTTCCACCATTCTTAGTCCATACGTATTCTAATATTCAACATCATCACCAACAAGGTCATCAAACTCATAAAGCACGAAAAACAATGAGTAAATACTAGAAAATATTTTTTTCACGAGACCATTCAACAAAAAGTAGTAAATTATACACAAATATTGATAAACAATCAAAAGTGTCATGAAAATTCTACCACTTCCAAACTTATACAAAACATTATCCTCAATGTAAGAGATAAATTAATCTAAATAAAGGAGTAAGGACTCAGAAACTCTCCGAAAGTAGATGCAAATTGGTAGAAGGATCAAATGGTCCCGGTTGATAGACATCATGACAACCATCACTTTTCTTTGTTGTTAGGTTTCAATTTTCCTGTTTCAAGAATTAAAAATAAATATTAATGATAGCAAATAAGATTTAAATATTTGTAATGTATTCGCACCAAGAAGAATTCTAATCTTCCAAGTTCCAACATTAGGAAGATTGAAATCTAGGGGCAACCTTAAAAATGCATATCACATCAATGTAAGCTCAATGTAATGCTAGGGTATTAATGTTGAGCCTAAATAAAATTAAGTCAATAAGTAAACATGCTTAACTTACTAATGCAAATCTTAAAGTACCGTCTAAAATGTGTCAAAAGCCATTTAAACGTATGAATTTCTAAATTAATGCAATCTCTAAACTACTTGTAATACATAGTTAATCAAAATAAGTAAAAAGGGATAGAAAAATGGGTCGCCTCACATTAAGCGCTCAATTTATAGGGTCAAGCTCGAATTTTGCACAAGTATTTCATGGAACTTTGAATATGGTTTTGGAGGTCTTGCTTAAGTTTCTCAATTTGATCTTGTTCTATATTATAACTTTCCTCCAAATTTTAACATTTTCCTACTCCAAGTAGTATGCCTTTTCCTCATCACCCTAAGCTTTCGAACTCCGATACAATATACACATCAATCTTCTCATAATGTTTAATCACAAATTCATTTTTAAGCAAATGATAAAGTCGAGGGATTGCATGTTAATTTCTTCTTCTTTGAATACTACTAATTATTTTTTGTCTCGTTATGATTAATTTCTCGATCTTTTCATGTGTTTCTTCTTTAATTAAAACTTTCTCGAGTTTAACGTTTGTATCCAAAACTTTTGGCAAACAAACAATGACATTTTCATGGAAAGTCTCCTCTTGTTGTATTTGTTGGAAGTTCGGTGGATTTGATTCACTTAATTAATGTTCATTAATAATCGGTGAAAGAAATAATGCAATAGGCAAGTCACTGTGCCAAATTTCGGTGAGAGAAATAATGCAACAAGAAGGCACCCATGACAGCTTTCATCAAGTTCACATTCCGCTTTTATATCTCGTAATCATTGTCCTATAATGAAATCACCCTCATACTACTCATCTAAAGTGTCACCTAGCGATATTATATCTTTTAAAAATTGATGCAAGAACACGTTATCAAGTTCATTTTGAAATCGAGGATTAAGCACTATAGCCTATTCCTACTTCCCAATCAAACCAAGAAATCTAGTCTTTCATGTTATTAAAAACAAAATATTGAAAAGTCAACATCACCAAATAAATCTTAAATTAAATTTTCAAGTCTTGGAATCGATCTTTTATTTCTTACCTCCTTCTATGCTCCAAAATTTGTTAGAATTCATCTCTCATTCATTATGGATGGCCTATATTTAAAAAAAGGTTCCCAACATTGTTTTCATAAGACTTTTATTCAAATAAGGAAACCGTAATTTTTCCTCCGTAAATGTACTATGCTATAGAATAGTACAATCTCATGCTATAGCATAGTTCAATGAATTTCAACCCTTGAATTCCCGAAATCATGCCATGCGACCACATGAAAAGAACAAATATGCTATAGCATAGTTCAAGTGAAATTTCATTATTTGCCTTTTGGTCCCCGAACTTCGTTTCCTCGTTCCTTGGCCTCTTTTCTCATTTTTTGTTCTTCTAACACTTCATGTATTCGCTAAATTGGTCTTCGAGTCTTTCACTATCTTCATTTCTTCTTTAGGATCATATTTCGACTATTTGCACTTTGGTATCTAAACTTTGGTTTGCTTCCATTTTGGTCATTTTTTCGCTTGTTTCTCCTAAATTCTAACGTATTCATCATTGCCATCCTACAAAACATAATTTATATAGAATTAAGCTATATTCTAATATATTGTCAACAATTATCTATGTTTTATAGCCTAAATAAATGTGTAAAATGTACTTATCAAACCATCCAAACTTGAACTATTGTTTGTCCTCAAGCAAAACTATAGCTTACAAGGTTTAACAACATACCGCGTCTTAGGATTGAAATTCAATTATCAAAATATTGAAAAACTTCAACGAAGTGCAAAATCAAATCTATCTCTACCTATTATATGCATAACTCGGTGTGTGTGTGTGTGTGTGTGTGTGTGTAAACTCATGTAAATATATCAAACTCATGATTGACTCGACTCCCAATTCGTAATAGTCAAATATTCTCTTTCCTTGCTAGAAAGAAACACCCCCTTCACCCCCTCAAACTTATTCTTTTCACTCAATTTTTTCGGGTGCATCTTTTAAGTTGAATTTATTCAGTCTCTTAATTTGGATGAATCTTACTATCATAGCATGTCGAGATTCTCCTATATTTTTTATTTGTCTCAACCTTTAAGACTAAAACTAAGCTACTTGCCTCACACCAAAGGTATAGTTCTATTAACCAAATATTTTGGGACTTAATCAATGTAATTATGTTTTTTTCTCAACTATTATTGTTCTCTCTCTTTTTAGTCTTTTTTTCTTTAAACATATTCTCATTTGCTTTCTATATAACTCATGTAGCGAGCTTTATGACAATGACTCCCAAGTTAGATGACCATAGGGCATTAGATTTTAAAATTTTGTAGACTTATTCACTCGAGTTATACATGCTCAAAAAGATGATTTTATTCACACATAGATTAGTGTTATGCCCCCTTTTTTTAGACATTGAGTTTTCAAAATCAACTCATAACTTAAGACTTTCACCTCATTGGTTTTAGAAAATCCACACAAGATAATTTCATGCATGTAACCCCTATTCATCTCAATGTTCCCTTATAATGACTCAACTATCTCCAAACTATAAAAATAGATTATGAATAAGTGCAATAGAGGTTTTTTGGGTTTAACTTATTATGTTCAACTCTTCTCTAAGTAATAAGCCAAATCTCCAACTTAATGTGTAAAACATGAGTGTTGTGCACAGAAAATGTCAAGTTTCACATAAACAAGTATTGGCTAATCTAATCATGTAATATTTCCACCATTCTTAGTCCATACGTATTCTAATATTCAACATCATCACCAACAAGGTCATCAAACTCATAAAGCACGAAAAACAATGAGTAAATACTAGAAAATATTTTTTTTTCACGCGACCATTCAACAAAAAGTAGTAAATTATACACAAATATTGATAAACAATCAAAAGTGTCATGAAAATTCTACCACTTCCAAACTTATACAAAACATTATCCTCAATGTAAGAGATAAATTAATCTAAATAAAGGAGTAAGGATCAGAAACTCTCCGAAAGTAGATGCAAATTGGTAGAAGGATCAGGCTGGTCCGGTTGATAGACATCATGACAACCATCACTTTTCTTTGTTGTTAGGTTTCAATTTTCTGTTTCAAGAATTAAAAATAAATATTAATGATAGCAAATAAGATTTAAATATTTGTAATGTATTCGCACCAAGAAGAATTCTAATCTTCCAAGTTCCAACATTAGGAAGATTGAAATCTAGGGGCAACCTTAAAAATGCATATCACATCAATGTAAGCTCAATGTAATGCTAGGGTATTAATGTTGAGCCTAAATAAAATTAAGTCAATAAGTAAACATGCTTAACTTACTAATGCAAATCTTAAAGTACTGTCTAAAATGTGTCAAAAGCCATTTAAACGTATGAATTTCTAAATTAATGCAATCTCTAAACTACTTGTAATACATAGTTAATCAAAATAAGTAAAAAGGGATAGAAAAATGGGTCGCCTCACATTAAGCGCTCAATTTATAGGGTCAAGCTCGAATTTTGCACAAGTATTTCATGGAACTTTGAATATGGTTTTGGAGGTGTAGCGACCGAGAACTTTTGTATAATATAAAATTAATTCTCGAAAAACGTGTCGCTCGACTTTAACCTAATTTTTAAGAAATAGCACGTTCGTCTAGCCGTTATAAAATTTAATTCAAATCTATTCGTTTAAATCCAATCTCGAATAATAATTTTATTATCAATTTCGATTCATTTTATTTAAATTCAATTTTTAATTATTTCAAGTCCAATTGCATAAGCCCAATGTTTAAGCCCAATTAATTATTAGTCCAAATCTTGAATGTTTAGGTCCAATTCCACTTAAGTCCAACAAAGAAATTATTTCAAGTCCAATTGCCATGAGCCCAATTTAGAAAACCCTACAGCCCAAATGTGAGGCCCAACTATTTCCTAACCCAATTACCCACCTTGAAATCTGTGCCCTAATCATCACTATTCCTATATCAACTTCATTCTCCCTCTCCATTTCCACAATACACGCAGCAGCAATATTTGGTAAGGAAATTTCATTTGTTCTTCAAGTCATTCCACTGGAAAATCATATTGATGCTAGAACTTTAATTTCTAGCACCAACAAGATATTGTTTCCAATCACCGCATCCTCAATAGCCAAGCTCACCATCACCACCGAAGCTTCACCAAAACCACCACCAACCATCACCGCCTAACACCCTTACGAGACCAAGCTCACCACCGGACCACCAACTCCACCGTCCAAAATCGAAACCACCAAGCTACCACCATCCAAATACCATTTCTAAACTCCATCGTAAAACCCAAGCCGCAAACGCCAACAATCGCACACCGCCAACCACAGTCACCATCACCAAACCGAAACCACCCTAACAACAACTGAACCAAGCCATCTCCTTAGCTCGAAAACGAGAGCAAAACTGCTCAGCACCACCATAGCCAACACCAACTCCAACTCAAACCCGAAACCAAACTCCACAACCAAGACCCCAAACTCACTGCACACAGACCTCACCACTTTGGCACAACTCCAATCGCACACACTCAACTCAGTGCCTTAGAAATGAACCCACCACTTCACCCAAAGATCGAACCCAAACCGAGAACACAACTCCGAAAAACCCACAGCCATCTTCACCCCATTTTCCCAAAATCAACACCCAATCATGAAATAAAAACCCTAAATAAACAACCAATAAACTTACCTCACTTCCCATCCATTTGCGAGATCGATTACACCAACCGAAAATCGAACCCGAACCCATTGGCCTTCAACCCATACACCAAAATCCCCTTGCCACCTCCTCCCCGTGCCGGCGCCACCACTGGACGGTGGCGCTGCCACCACCGTCGCCGGCGGTGGTGGGATTCGCAGGAAGGGCTTTCGCCCCTTCCCGTCGCTCGCCCTCTCTCTCTGTAATGAGAGAGAGAGGGAAATGAATTGTGTTGTTTTTTTTTTATTTTGGTTTATTTGATTTATTTGATTTTGAATTTAGTTTAATTTGATTTTGATTTTTAAAAGTTACGTTTTAGCCCCAAGTTATAAATTGTTTTAAGTTAGTCCTTAAATTGTTTTTAGTTTAGCCCTTAAGTTTTAAATATTTTAATTTCAGTCCCTTAATTTTATTTTCAGTTTTAGATAAGGTTTGATTTAGCCCCCAAGTTTATAAATTATTATTTCAGTCCTTAACATTTTATTTTCGCCACAGATTTTCAATTGAGCCCTTAAGTTCCGACAATGTTTAATTTCAGCCCTTTAGTTTTAATTTCGCTTTAAAATATTTACAGCTTTAGTCCCTAACTTGTAAAATTTATCATTTCAAATTTCCTAAGCTTTTATATTCAATTTAAAAGATTTACAGTTTAGTCCTTAACTTATAAAAGTTCAATTTCAGCCCTTAAACTTTTATTTTCAGTTTTAATAAGTTTTCAATTAAGTCCCTAGAGTTCCTATTTTTCACATTTAACCACAATACTTTGAAAATAATATTTTTAGCCCTTAGATTTGTCAAATTCGATTTAATAAACTTTCAATTTAGCCCTAAACTTTATTTTATCATTTTAAGCCATTTATTTCATTTCCAATAATTTTCAATTAAGTCCATTAAACTTAATTTCAACACTTTAAAACTTTAAAGTTCGAAATACTAATTCAAACTTATTTCCTATTTTTGGCTAGACGATACGTACGAGCAATTAGGAGCTTGAAGTTATTTTCCCGCTCATTTTTCACGCAACTCGAAACAATTGAGGTAGACTCGCCACCATTAATTAGTTTAAATTATAATTGCATGCTTTATGTGAATTACGTGATTTATATGCTTTATGCATAGGATGAGAATGTGTCATATGCGATATATGATATTGTTATGCTTGCCATAACTTATATGCTTAATTGCATGAGAAAGAAAGAAAGAAAGAAAGAATCTCTTATGAGATAAGAAAGAATGTTATGCATAACTTACGTGCTTCATCCGCACAAGAAAGAAAGACTACCCACAACTCATGTTTTTAAAAAGCCTATGATTTCAAGAAAATGAACCAAAGATGATATCACATTGTATATTGCATGAGTGTGTTTCAATTATTCTGTAAATTAATTATCGGCGATGAGTCTACTGAGTATTTCTTCGAAATACTCATTCTGCTATTTTTAACAATAATTGCAGACTTGAGGCGAACGTGATTGATCCCAAGAAATGGTGGCAATATAAAATTTGATTATCGAAATTATTTAGTTTTCGAATTTATGTATTGAAACATTGTTAACGTGTTTTTCGTTTCCGCTATTCCAAAACACGATATTTAAATTTTGAACAATTATCCAATGTATTTCAATTGCCGAAATAGTTTTCAATTTCGAATGTGATTTTAAAATTAGGTTATTTCCGCAAAATTGATTGACAAAATTAGGGCAAAAGACGATGACGTGGCAATCCGGGTTTACAGAACTCGGGGCGCTACAGCTTGGTATCAGAGCTGGTCTGCGTTTCTGTAGACTGGCAAAATTTTCAAAAAAATAAAATTTTTCAAAGAGACGTTCTAAATTGTTTAATTATCATTAATGAGAGTTGCCACTGCTACCATTCAATCCGTCGACTCCGAAGGTAAGGAAGTTATTGAAGTTTACTGTTATGTTATTTCGGATACTGTTTTACGATTTACGAGACTTAGAAGAAAGAGAAAGAAGTGTATCCGAATTAGAAAGAAAGAAAAGAAAGAAAGAAAAGAAAGACGAGTTTGAGCATAATTGGAAATAATTTTCTAAATTTTTACGTCCTCGTAAATTTTAACTAAGAAGAGATGAATAACCCCACTTAATTGGACTTTGCATAATTAGTTTAGGACATGGCACCCAGTGACACCCATTCGTAGAAATGCACCTAGTGACGTAGAACAAGCCGTTAGAGATTACGACCGTTTTCGGTCTAGACTTGATTGGACGATTGCCCAACACATAGAGCAGTTGAATATGTACGTAATCGGGCCATATAATATGGCTACGTGACCTGAAATCGTCGGTTGATTCATTAATTACTCTCGACTTTTAGAAGCGATAACGCGAAGGTAGCTCGTAGCATATACATAGATGCTCCAATGTCACCTAATGTGGAGATTGAGTATGACACCTTCTGCGTGAGATTTGTGGCATATTGGCCCATGTATTTTGAGCACCTCTTTGGGGTTGCACCTGAAGGGGGCCAGAACATGAGCCAATGCCCGAGCTCGAACTTGGGCAAGAAGATGGGTTAATACTCGAGGAAGAACCCGAGGAGGAACCCGTAAGAAGAACCCGATGAAGATGCCGACCCGGCGCTTAGGAGAGTTTTCGGACACCGAATCATGTGTAACCGAAGAAGAATAGAGAGATAGGATCTAGAGTAGGTTTGACATCATTGTATAAAAGGAAATTGGAAATGTTCGGCATACATGCCTTCCTATTCATGTACCCGCACCAAAAGAAGTTGAATTATTAATGAAATGATGCATGTTTAGAAAGACTGAACTTACTAGGAGAAGAGATTGGTAGTACCCTTGAAGTTAGTTTACCGTCAGGAGAAACTATCGATACTAATAAGATAGTCAAGGCAGTACAAATCGACTTTGATGGTCAAGTTTTGGAGGCAGACCTGAATATTATCCGAATGAAAGATTTCGATATTATTCTAGGTATGGATTGGCTCAGCACCAACCGAGCCGCAATTATGTGCCACGAGAAGGAGGTTATTTTTCGTAAAGATGGTAAAGAGGTATTCAGATTTTATGGGACGAGAATTAAAGCACTTCCTCGCCTGATTTCGGCTTTACAAGCGGAGAAGCTATTAGCCAAGGATAGTTGTCATGGCTATTTGGTTAGTCTTCAAGACAAACCCGTAGATGAGATTACTCTGGATTCAGTGCCAGTAGTATGTGAATATGGTGACGTTTTTCCAGACGATCTACCCGGCACTCCGCCGGATAGGCAAGTGGAATTTTCCATCGATTTGGTACCGGGAGCTGCCCCTGTTTCTAAAGCTCCGTACCGCATGGCACCGAAAGAGTTGCAAGAACTGAAGGTGCAATTAGAGGAATTGCTAGAGAAGTGGTTTTATCAGGCCAAGTGTGTCTCCGTGGGGAGCACCTGTGCTGTTTGTAAAGAAGAAGGACGAAAGCATGAGGATGTGTATCGACTATCGAGA
Source organism: Fraxinus americana (assembly GCA_035079005.1). Classification (NCBI taxonomy): domain Eukaryota; kingdom Viridiplantae; phylum Streptophyta; class Magnoliopsida; order Lamiales; family Oleaceae; genus Fraxinus; species Fraxinus americana. Next base: position 74,015 of record JAVHZT010000149.1, on the reverse strand, counting down.
ACTTAACAAGTTGACGATAAGGAATAAGTATCCCCTACCCAGGATCGAAGACTTATTCGATCGCTTGAAAGGAACCGCAATCTTCTCGAAGATTGATTTGAGATCCGGGTACCATCGGCTAAAGGTTTCGCCACCGACGTACCAAAGACTGCCTGTGACACGATATGGACATTATGAGTTCACGGTGATGCCGTTCGGTCTTACGAACGCGCTCGCAATATTTATGGACTTGATGAACCGAGTTTTTCATCAGTATCTTGATAAATTCGTTATTGTTTTTATCGATGATATACTGATCTACTCCAAGAATTCCGCACAACATGAAGAACATTTGAGGATTGTGTTGGAAACGCTGAGAGCAGAAAAGTTGTACGCCAAGTTCAAGAAATGTGAATTTTGGCTTGAAAGAGTAGGTTTCTTAGGTCATATTGTTACAGCTAAAGGTATCGAGGTTGATCCCTCTAAAGTTGAAACTGTAACGAATTGGCCAACACCTGCAAATGTTGGAGATGTGAGAAGCTTTCTTGGATTAGCTGGATATTATCGGCGATTCATAGAAGGTTTTTCTAAAATAGCAGGTTCTATGACTCAGTTGACCAGGAAGGGAGTTAAATTTCAATGGACAGAACAATGTGAACAAAGCTTTCAGAAACTTAAGGACAGACTCGTTTCAAAGACCAAGGTCGACTATACCGTATGGATCTGAAGGTTTCGTTATTTACAGCGATGCATCCAAACATGGTTTAGGTTGTGTTTTGATGCAGAATGGTAAAGTGATAGCATATGCTTCAAGACAGTTGAAGCCACATGAGAAGAATTACCCGACACATGATTTAGAGCTCGCAGCTGTGCACGCTCTTAAGATTTGGAGACACTATCTCAGACGGAGTAAATGTGAGATTTACACCGATCACAAGAGCCTCAAGTATTTCTTCACTCAGAAGGAATTGAACATGCGACAACGTCGATGGCTAGAGCTGGTAAAAGACTATGATTGCACCATTCTTTACCACCCAGGTAAAGCAAATAAGTGTTGCCGACGCTTTGAGCGTAAAGGACGCTGGACGCTTATCGCCTTTGGGAACGACGCAAGATCTCTTGGTTCGAGATTTGAGGAATCTAAGAATCGAAGTGCGAACCCCATCAGTCCAAGGATCTTCTAGATTGGCAAATCTGAGCGTTAAACCAGACTTGAGAGGTCGGATTATAACAGCTCAAGTTGGAGATAAATTTTTGGAAAAGATCAGATCCGAAGTTGGAACTGGCAAGAGAATAGGTTTCGAGATTGCCTCTGATAAGGCACTGATATTCAGAGGACGTCTCTGTGTACCAAAGGATGAAAATATCCAGAATGAGATTTTGACAGAAGCTCATTCAGCACCTTATGCGTGCCACCGATTAGGGACAAAGATGTATCGTGATTTGCGCAATACCTTTTGGTGGAGAAACATGAAGGGTTGTATTGCAAAGTTTGTCTCTCGATGCATGACGTGTCAGCAAGTTAAGGCTGAACACCAGAGACCATCAGGATTATTAAATCCTTTGGATATACCAGAATGGAAATGGGAGAAAATTTCCATGGATTTCGTAACAGGGTTACCGAAATCAGTGAAAGGACATGACGCTATTTGGGTTATCGTAGATCGACTTACGAAGTCAGCTCATTTCCTACCAATCAGAATGACTCTCAATGTGGATCAGTTATCCCAGTTGTATGTTAGAGAGATTGTTAGACTTCATGGAGTACCAGCTTCCATTGTATCAGATAGAGACCCGAGATTCACATCAAGATTCTGGAAGAGTTTGCAAGTAGCGATGGGTACTAAGTTAAATTTTAGTACTGCTTACCATCCCCAGACCGATGGACAGTCTGAACGCACTATTCAGACACTAGAAGATATGCTTAGAGCTTGCGTACTAGATTTGAGTGGTAATTGGGAGACACACCTCCCATTAGTGGAATTTGCCTACAATAATAGTTTTCAAGCTACTATTGGTATGGCACCATATGAGGCACTTTATGGACGACGATGTCGATCACCAGTCTATTGGGATGAAGTAGGCGAGAGAAGAATTTTAGGTCCAGAATTGATTGAGAAGACAGTTAAGGCTATTGATAAGATCAGACTGCGAATCAAAGCCGCTCAAGATAGACAGAAAAGCTATGCCGATCAAAGGAGAAAGGACTTGGAATTTGAAATTGGAGAGAAAGTATTTTTGAAAGTAGCTCCTATGAAAGGAACTATTCGCTTCGGTAAGAGAGGAAAGTTAAGACCTCGTTTTATCGGACCATTCGAGATATTAGAGAAAGTGGGTAACGTGGCTTATCGTTTGGCGTTGCCGCCCGAGCTATCGGCCGTACACAACGTTTTTCACGTTTCCCTATTGAGAAAGTATATCCACGATCCAAGTCACGTGGTAAATTTTCAGACTATTTCGATTCGTAGGAATCGTCCTATGAGGAAACACCTATGTGCATTATAGAAAGAAAAGTCCATGTCTTAAGAAACAAAGAGATTCCTTTAGTCAAAGTCCAATGGGGTAGACAGGATAGCGATGAAGCTACCTGGGAGAAAGAGGAAGAGATTCTGGCCAAGTATCCAGATATATTAGATCAAGTAAGTTTAAATTTCGAGGACGAAATTATTTTAAGGAGGTAAGGTTGTAGCGACCGAGAACTTTTGTATAATATAAAATTAATTCTCGAAAAAACGTGTCGCTTCGACTTTAACCTAATTTTTAAGAAATAGCACGTTCGTCTAGCCGTTATAAAATTTAATTCAAATCTATTCGTTTAAATCCAATCTCGAATAATAATTTTATTATCAATTTCGATTCATTTTATTTAAATTCAATTTTTAATTATTTCAAGTCCAATTGCATAAGCCCAATGTTTAAGCCCAATTAATTATTAGTCCAAATCTTGAATGTTTAGGTCCAATTCCACTTAAGTCCAACAAAGAAATTATTTCAAGTCCAATTGCCATGAGCCCAATTTAGAAAACCCTACAGCCCAAATGTGAGGCCCAACTATTTCCTAACCCAATTACCCACCTTGAAATCTGTGCCCTAATCATCACTATTCCTATATCAACTTCATTCTCCCTCTCCATTTCCACAATACACGCAGCAGCAATATTTGGTAAGGAAATTTCATTTGTTCTTCAAGTCATTCCACTGGAAAATCATATTGATGCTAGAACTTTAATTTCTAGCACCAACAAGATATTGTTTCCAATCAGCTGCATCCTCAATAGCCAAGCTCACCATCACCACCGAAGCTCAGCTCAAAACCACCACCAACCATCACTGCCTAACACCCTTACGAGACCAAGCTCACCACCAGACCACCAACTCCACTGTCCAAAATCGAAACCACCAAGCTACCACCATCCAGTCACCATTTCTAAACTCCATCAGAAACCCAAGCTGCAAACGCCAACAACTGCACACTGCCAACCACAGTCACCATCACCAAACCGAAACCACCCTAACAACAACTGAACCAAGCCATCTCCTTAGCTCGAAAACGAGAGCAAAACTGCTCAGCACCACCATAGCCAACACCAACTCCAACTCAAACCCGAAACCAAACTCCACAACCAAGACCCCAAACTCACTGCACACAGACCTCACCACTTTGGCACAACTCCAATCGCACACACTCAACTCAGTGCCTTAGAAATGAACCCACCACTTCACCCAAAGATCGAACCCAAACCGAGAACACAACTCCGAAAAACCCACAGCCATCTTCACCCCATTTTCCCAAAATCAACACCCAAATCAACACCCAATCATGAAATAAAAACCCTAAATAAACAACCAATAAACTTACCTCACTTCCCATCCATTTGCGAGATCGATTACACCAACCGAAAATCGAACCCGAACCCATTGGCCTTCAACCCATACACCAAAATCCCCTTGCCACCTCCTCCCCGTGCCGGCGCCACCACTGGACGGTGGCGCTGCCACCACCGTCGCCGGCGGTGGTGGGATTCAGAGGAAGGGGCTTTCGCCCCTTCCCGTCGCTCGCCCTCTCTCTCTGTAATGAGAGAGAGAGGGAAATGAATTGTGTTGTTTTTTTTTTATTTTGGTTTATTTGATTTATTTGATTTTGAATTTAGTTTAATTTGATTTTGATTTTTAAAAGTTACGTTTTAGCCCCAAGTTATAAATTGTTTTAAGTTAGTCCTTAAATTGTTTTTAGTTTAGCCCTTAAGTTTTAAATATTTTAATTTCATTCCTTAATTTTATTTTCGCTTTTAGATAAGGTTTGATTTAGCCCCCAAGTTTATAAATTATTATTTCAGTCCTTAACATTTTATTTTCAGTTTCAGCAGATTTTCAATTGAGCCCTTAAGTTCCGACAATGTTTAATTTCAGCCCTTTAGTTTTAATTTCAGTTTTAAAATATTTACAGTTTAGTCCCTAACTTGTAAAATTTATCATTTCAGCCCCTAAGCTTTTATATTCAATTTAAACAGATTTACAGTTTAGTCCTTAACTTATAAAAGTTCAATTTCAGCCCTTAAACTTTTATTTTCAGTTTTAATAAGTTTTCAATTAAGTCCCTAGAGTTCCTATTTTTCACATTTAACCACAATACTTTGAAAATAATATTTTTAGCCCTTAGATTTGTCAAATTCGATTTAATAAACTTTCAATTTAGCCCTAAACTTTATTTTATCATTTTAAGCCATTTATTTCATTTCCAATAATTTTCAATTAAGTCCATTAAACTTAATTTCAACACTTTAAAACTTTAAAGTTCGAAATACTAATTCAAACTTATTTCCTATTTTTGGCTAGACGATACGTACGAGCAATTAGGAGCTTGAAGTTATTTTCCCGCTCATTTTTCACGCAACTCGAAACAATTGAGGTAGACTCGCCACCATTAATTAGTTTAAATTATAATTGCATGCTTTATGTGAATTACGTGATTTATATGCTTTATGCATAGGATGAGAATGTGTCATATGCGATATATGATATTGTTATGCTTGCCATAACTTATATGCTTAATTGCATGAGAAAGAAAGAAAGAAAGAAAGAATCTCTTATGAGATAAGAAAGAATGTTATGCATAACTTACGTGCTTCATCCGCACAAGAAAGAAAGACTACCCACAACCCATGTTTTTAAAAAGCCTATGATTTCAAGAAAATGAACCAAAGATGATATCACATTGTATATTGCATGAGTGTGTTTCAATTATTACTCAGAATTAATTATCGGCGATGAGTCTACTGAGTATTTCTTCGAAATACTCATTCTGCTATTTTTAACAATAATTGCAGACTTCGGAGGCGAACGTGATTGATCCGGCAGTGGTGGCAATATAAAATTTGATTATCGAAATTATTTAGTTTTCGAATTTATGTATTGAAACATTGTTAACGTGTTTTTCGTTTCCGCTATTCCAAAACACGATATTTAAATTTTGAACAATTATCCAATGTATTTCAATTGCCGAAGTAGTTTTCAATTTCAAATGTGATTTTAAAATTAGGTTATTTCCGCAAAATTGATTGACAAAATTAGGGCAAAAGACGATGACGTGGCAATCCGGGTTTACAGAACTCGGGGCGCTACAGCTTGGTATCAGAGCTGGTCTGCGTTTCTGTAGACTGGCAAAATTTTCAAAAAAATAAAATTTTTCAAAGAGACGTTCTAAATTGTTTAATTATCATTAATGAGAGTTGCCACTGCTACCATTCAATCCGTCGACTCCGAAGGTAAGGAAGTTATTGAAGTTTACTGTTATGTTATTTCGGATACTGTTTTACGATTTACGAGACTTAGAAGAAAGAGAAAGAAGTGTATCCGAATTAGAAAGAAAGAAAAGAAAGAAAGAAAAGAAAGACGAGTTTGAGCATAATTGGAAATAATTTTCTAAATTTTTACGTCCTCGTAAATTTTAACTAAGAAGAGATGAATAACCCCACTTAATTGGACTTTGCATAATTAGTTTAGGACATGGCACCCAGTGACACCCATTCGTAGAAATGCACCTAGTGACGTAGAACAAGCCGTTAGAGATTACGACCGTTTTCGGTCTAGACTTGATTGGACGATTGCCCAACACGTAGAGCAGTTGAATATGTACGTAATCGGGCCATATAATATGGCTACGTGACCTGAAATCGTCGGTTGATTCATTAATTACTCTCGACTTTTAGAAGCGATAACGCGAAGGTAGCTCGTAGCATATACATAGATGCTCCAATGTCACCTAATGTGGAGATTGAGTATGACACCTTCTGCGTGAGATTTGTGGCATATTGGCCCATGTATTTTGAGCACCGCTTTGGGGTTGCACCTGAAGGGGGCCAGAACATGAGCCAATGCCCGAGCTCGAACTTGGGCAAGAAGATGGGTTAATACTCGAGGAAGAACCCGAGGAGGAACCCAGAAGAAGAACCCGATGAAGATGCTGACCCAGCGCTAGGAGAGTTTTCGGACACCGAATCATGTGTAACCGAAGAAGAATAGAGAGATAGGATCTAGAGTAGGTTTGACATCATTGTATAAAAGGAAATTGGAAATGTTCGGCATACATGCCTTCCTATTCATGTACCCGCACCAAAAGAAGTTGAATTATTAATGAAATGATGCATGTTTAGAAAGACTGAACTTACTAGGAGAAGAGATTGGTAGTACCCTTGAAGTTAGTTTACCGTCAGGAGAAACTATCGATACTAATAAGATAGTCAAGGCAGTACAAATCGACTTTGATGGTCAAGTTTTGGAGGCAGACCTGAATATTATCCGAATGAAAGATTTCGATATTATTCTAGGTATGGATTGGCTCAGCACCAACCGAGCCGCAATTATGTGCCACGAGAAGGAGGTTATTTTTCGTAAAGATGGTAAAGAGGTATTCAGATTTTATGGGACGAGAATTAAAGCACTTCCTCGCCTGATTTCGGCTTTACAAGCGGAGAAGCTATTAGCCAAGGATAGTTGTCATGGCTATTTGGTTAGTCTTCAAGACAAACCCGTAGATGAGATTACTCTGGATTCAGTGCCAGTAGTATGTGAATATGGTGACGTTTTTCCAGACGATCTACCCGGCACTCCGCCGGATAGGCAAGTGGAATTTTCCATCGATTTGGTACCAGGAGCTGCCCCTGTTTCTAAAGCTCCGTACCGCATGGCACCGAAAGAGTTGCAAGAACTGAAGGTGCAATTAGAGGAATTGCTAGAGAAGGGTTTCATCAGGCCAAGTGTGTCTCCGTGGGGAGCACCTGTGCTGTTTGTAAAGAAGAAGGACGAAAGCATGAGGATGTGTATCGACTATCGAGAACTTAACAAGTTGACGATAAGGAATAAGTATCCCCTACCCAGGATCGAAGACTTATTCGATCAGTTGAAAGGAACTGCAATCTTCTCGAAGATTGATTTGAGATCTGGGTACCATCAGCTAAAGGTTTCGCCAGCTGACGTACCAAAGACAGCGTTCAGGACACGATATGGACATTATGAGTTCACAGTGATGCCGTTCGGTCTTACGAACGCGCCTGCAATATTTATGGACTTGATGAACCGAGTTTTTCATCAGTATCTTGATAAATTCGTTATTGTTTTTATCGATGATATACTGATCTACTCCAAGAATTCCGCACAACATGAAGAACATTTGAGGATTGTGTTGGAAACGCTGAGAGCAGAAAAGTTGTACGCCAAGTTCAAGAAATGTGAATTTTGGCTTGAAAGAGTAGGTTTCTTAGGTCATATTGTTACAGCTAAAGGTATCGAGGTTGATCCCTCTAAAGTTGAAACTGTAACGAATTGGCCAACACCTGCAAATGTTGGAGATGTGAGAAGCTTTCTTGGATTAGCTGGATATTATCGGCGATTCATAGAAGGTTTTTCTAAAATAGCAGGTTCTATGACTCAGTTGACCAGGAAGGGAGTTAAATTTCAATGGACAGAACAATGTGAACAAAGCTTTCAGAAACTTAAGGACAGACTGCTTTCAAAGACCAAGGTCGACTATACCGTATGGATCCGAAGGTTTCGTTATTTACAACGATGCATCCAAACATGGTTTAGGTTGTGTTTTGATGCGTAATGGTAAAGTGATAGCATATGCTTCAAGACAAATGAAGCCACATGAGAAGAATTACCCGACACATGATTTAGAGCTCGCATGTTGTGCACGCTCTTAAGATTTGGAGACACTATCTGTACGGGAGTAAATGTGAGATTTACACCGATCACAAGAGCCTCAAGTATTTCTTCACTCAGAAGGAATTGAACATGCGACAACGTCGATGGCTAGAGCTGGTAAAAGACTATGATTGCACCATTCTTTACCACCTGTAAAGCAAATAAGGTTGCCGACGCTTTGAGCGTAAAGGATGCCGGACGCTTATCGCCTTTGGGAACGACGCAAGATCGCTTGATTCGAGATTTGAGGAATCTAAGAATCGAAGTGCGAACCCCATCAGTCCAAGGATCTTCTAGATTGGCAAATCTGAGCGTTAAACCAGACTTGAGAGGTCGGATTATAACAGCTCAAGTTGGAGATAAATTTTTGGAAAAGATTAGATCCGAAGTTGGAACTGGCAAGAGAATAGGTTTCGAGATTGCCTCTGATAAGGCACTGATATTCAGAGGACGTCTCTGTGTACCAAAGGATGAAAATATCCAGAATGAGATTTTGACAGAAGCTCATTCAGCACCTTATGCGTGCCACCCAGGAGGGACAAAGATGTATCGTGATTTGCGCAATACCTTTTGGTGGAGAAACATGAAGGGTTGTATTGCAAAGTTTGTCTCTCGATGCATGACGTGTCAGCAAGTTAAGGCTGAACACCAGAGACCATCAGGATTATTAAATCCTTTGGATATACCGTAATGGAAATGGGAGAAAATTTCCATGGATTTCGTAACAGGTTACCGAAATCTATGAAAGGACATGACGCTATTTGGGTTATCGTAGATCGACTTACGAAGTCAGCTCATTTCCTACCAATCAGAATGACTCTCAATGTGGATCAGTTATCCCAGTTGTATGTTAGAGAGATTGTTAGACTTCATGGAGTACCAGCCTTCCATTGTATCGTATAGAGACCCGAGATTCACATCAAGATTCGGAAGAGTTTGCAAGTAGCGATGGGTACTAAGTTAAATTTTAGTACCGCTTACCATCCCTGCAGACCGATGGATGGGGCCCGAACGCACTATTCGTACACTAGAAGATATGCTTAGAGCTTGCGTACTAGATTTGAGTGGTAATTGGGAGACACACCTCCCATTAGTGGAATTTGCCTACAATAATAGTTTTCAAGCTACTATTGGTATGGCACCATATGAGGCACTTTATGGACGACGATGTCGATCACCGCCTATTGGGATGAAGTAGGCGAGAGAAGAATTTTAGGTCCGTAATTGATTGAGAAGACAAGTTAAGGCTATTGATAAGATCGATCGCGAATCAAAGCCGCTCAAGATAGACAGAAAAGCTATGCCGATCAAAGGAGAAAGGACTTGGAATTTGAAATTGGAGAGAAAGTATTTTTGAAAGTAGCTCCTATGAAAGGAACTATTCGCCTGCAAGAGAGGAAAGTTAAGACCTCGTTTTATCGGACCATTCGAGATATTAGAGAAAGTGGGTAACGTGGCTTATCGTTTGGCGTTGCCGCCCGAGCTATCGGCCGTACACAACGTTTTTCACGTTTCCCTATTGAGAAAGTATATCCACGATCCAAGTCACGTGGTAAATTTTCAGACTATTTCGATTCAGAGGAATCTGTCCTATGAGGAAACACCTATGTGCATTATAGAAAGAAAAGTCCATGTCTTAAGAAACAAAGAGATTCCTTTAGTCAAAGTCCAATGGGGTAGACAGGATAGCGATGAAGCTACCTGGGAGAAAGAGGAAGAGATTCTGGCCAAGTATCCAGATATATTAGATCAAGTAAGTTTAAATTTCGAGGACGAAATTATTTTAAGGAGGTAAGGTTGTAGCGACCGAGAACTTTTGAATAATATAAAATTAATTCTCGAAAAACGTGTCGCTCGACTTTAACCTAATTTTTAAGAAATAGCACGTTCGTCTAGCCGTTATAAAATTTAATTCAAATCTATTCGTTTAAATCCAATCTCGAATAATAATTTTATTATCAATTTCGATTCATTTTATTTAAATTCAATTTTTAATTATTTCAAGTCCAATTGCATAAGCCCAATGTTTAAGCCCAATTAATTATTAGTCCAAATCTTGAATGTTTAGGTCCAATTCCACTTAAGTCCAACAAAGAAATTATTTCAAGTCCAATTGCCATGAGCCCAATTTAGAAAACCCTACAGCCCAAATGTGAGGCCCAACTATTTCCTAACCCAATTACCCACCTTGAAATCTGTGCCCTAATCATCACTATTCCTATATCAACTTCATTCTCCCTCTCCATTTCCACAATACACGCATGACAATATTTGGTAAGGAAATTTCATTTGTTCTTCAAGTCATTCCAATCGGAAAATCATATTGATGCTAGAACTTTAATTTCTAGCACCAACAAGATATTGTTTCCAATCACCGCATCCTCAATAGCCAAGCTCACCATCACCACCGAAGCTCACCAAAACCACCACCAACCATCATCGCCTTAACACCCTTACGAGACCAAGCTCACCACCAGACCACCAACTCCACTGTCCAAAATCGAAACCACCAAGCTACCACCATCCAGTCACCATTTCTAAACTCCATCAGAAACCCAAGCTGCAAACGCCAACAACTGCACACTGCCAACCACAGTCACCATCACCAAACCGAAACCACCCTAACAACAACTGAACCAAGCCATCTCCTTAGCTCGAAAACGAGAGCAAAACTGCTCAGCACCACCATAGCCAACACCAACTCCAACTCAAACCCGAAACCAAACTCCACAACCAAGACCCCAAACTCACTGCACACAGACCTCACCACTTTGGCACAACTCCAATCGCACACACTCAACTCAGTGCCTTAGAAATGAACCCACCACTTCACCCAAAGATCGAACCCAAACCGAGAACACAACTCAGAAAAACCCACATCCAACTACACCCCATTTTCCCAAAATCAACACCCAAATCAACACCCAATCATGAAATAAAAACCCTAAATAAACAACCAATAAACTTACCTCACTTCCCATCCATTTGCGAGATCGATTACACCAACCGAAAATCGAACCCGAACCCATTGGCCTTCAACCCATACACCAAAATCCCCTTGCCACCTCCTCCCCGTGCCGGCGCCACCACTGGACGGTGGCGCTGCCACCACCGTCGCCGGCGGTGGTGGGATTCAGAGGAAGGGGCTTTCGCCCCTTCCCGTCGCTCGCCCTCTCTCTCTGTAATGAGAGAGAGAGGGAAATGAATTGTGTTGTTTTTTTTTTATTTTGGTTTATTTGATTTATTTGATTTTGAATTTAGTTTAATTTGATTTTGATTTTTAAAAGTTACGTTTTAGCCCCAAGTTATAAATTGTTTTAAGTTAGTCCTTAAATTGTTTTTAGTTTAGCCCTTAAGTTTTAAATATTTTAATTTCAGTCCCTTAATTTTATTTTCAGTTTTAGATAAGGTTTGATTTAGCCCCCAAGTTTATAAATTATTATTTCAGTCCTTAACATTTTATTTTCAGTTTCAGCAGATTTTCAATTGAGTCCTTAAGTTCCGACAATGTTTAATTTCAGCCCTTTAGTTTTAATTTCAGTTTTAAAATATTTACAGTTTAGTCCCTAACTTGTAAAATTTATCATTTCAGCCCCTAAGCTTTTATATTCAATTTAAACAGATTTACAGTTTAGTCCTTAACTTATAAAAGTTCAATTTCAGCCCTTAAACTTTTATTTTCAGTTTTAATAAGTTTTCAATTAAGTCCCTAGAGTTCCTATTTTTCACATTTAACCACAATACTTTGAAAATAATATTTTTAGCCCTTAGATTTGTCAAATTCGATTTAATAAACTTTCAATTTAGCCCTAAACTTTATTTTATCATTTTAAGCCATTTATTTCATTTCCAATAATTTTCAATTAAGTCCATTAAACTTAATTTCAACACTTTAAAACTTTAAAGTTCGAAATACTAATTCAAACTTATTTCCTATTTTTGGCTAGACGATACGTACGAGCAATTAGGAGCTTGAAGTTATTTTCCCGCTCACTTTTCACGCAACTCGAAACAATTGAGGTAGACTCGCCACCATTAATTAGTTTAAATTATAATTGCATGCTTTATGTGAATTACGTGATTTATATGCTTTATGCATAGGATGAGAATGTGTCATATGCGATATATGATATTGTTATGCTTGCCATAACTTATATGCTTAATTGCATGAGAAAGAAAGAAAGAAAGAAAGAATCTCTTATGAGATAAGAAAGAATGTTATGCATAACTTACGTGCTTCATCCGCACAAGAAAGAAAGACTACCCACAACCCATGTTTTTAAAAAGCCTATGATTTCAAGAAAATGAACCAAAGATGATATCACATTGTATATTGCATGAGTGTGTTTCAATTATTCTGTAAATTAATTATCGGCGATGAGTCTACTGAGTATTTCTTCGAAATACTCATTCTGCTATTTTTAACAATAATTGCAGACTTCGGAGGCGAACGTGATTGATCCGGCAGTGGTGGCAATATAAAATTTGATTATCGAAATTATTTAGTTTTCGAATTTATGTATTGAAACATTGTTAACGTGTTTTTCGTTTCCGCTATTCCAAAACACGATATTTAAATTTTGAACAATTATCCAATGTATTTCAATTGCCGAAGTAGTTTTCAATTTCAAATGTGATTTTAAAATTAGGTTATTTCCGCAAAATTGATTGACAAAATTAGGGCAAAAGACGATGACGTGGCAATCCGGGTTTACAGAACTCGGGGCGCTACAGGAGGTCTTGCTTAAGTTTCTCAATTTGATCTTGTTCTATATTATAACTTTCCTCCAAATTTTAACATTTTCCTACTCCAAGTAGTATGCCTTTTCCTCATCACCCGTTTCGAACTCGACAATATACACATCAATCTTCTCATAATGTTTAATCACAAATTCATTTTTAAGCAAATGATAAAGTCGAGGGATTGCATGTTAATTTCTTCTTCTTTGAATACTACTAATTATTTTTTGTCTGTTATGATTAATTTCTCGATCTTTTCATGTGTTTCTTCTTTAATTAAAACTTTCTCGAGTTTAACGTTTGTATCCAAAACTTTTGGCAAACAAACAATGACATTTTCATGGAAAGTCTCCTCTTGTTGTATTTGTTGGAAGTTCGGTGGATTTGATTCACTTAATTAATGTTCATTAATAATCGGTGAAAGAAATAATGCAATAGGCAAGTCACTGTGCCAAATTTCGGTGAGAGAAATAATGCAACAAGAAGGCACCCATGACAGCTTTCATCAAGTTCACATTCCGCTTTTATATCTCGTAATCATTGTCCTATAATGAAATCACCCTCATACTACTCATCTAAAGTGTCACCTAGCGATATTATATCTTTTAAAAATTGATGCAAGAACACGTTATCAAGTTCATTTTGAAATCGTGGATTAAGCACTATAGCCTATTCCTACTTCCCAATCAAACCAAGAAATCTAGTCTTTCATGTTATTAAAAACAAAATATTGAAAAGTCAACATCACCAAATAAATCTTAAATTAAATTTTCAAGTCTTGGAATCGATCTTTTATTTCTTACCTCCTTCTATGCTCCAAAATTTGTTAGAATTCATCTCTCATTCATTATGGATGGCCTATATTTAAAAAAGGTTCCCAACATTGTTTTCATAAGACTTTTATTCAAATAAGGAAACCAGAATTTTTCCTCCAGAAATGTACTATGCTATAGAATAGTACAATCTCATGCTATAGCATAGTTCAATGAATTTCAACCCTTGAATTCCCGAAATCATGCCATGCGACCACATGAAAAGAACAAATATGCTATAGCATAGTTCAAGTGAAATTTCATTATTTGCCTTTTGGTCCCCGAACTTCGTTTCCTCGTTCCTTGGCCTCTTTTCTCATTTTTTGTTCTTCTAACACTTCATGTATTCGCTAAATTGGTCTTCGAGTCTTTCACTATCTTCATTTCTTCTTTAGGATCATATTTCGACTATTTGCACTTTGGTATCTAAACTTTGGTTTGCTTCCATTTTGGTCATTTTTTCGCTTGTTTCTCCTAAATTCTAACGTATTCATCATTGCCATCCTACAAAACATAATTTATATAGAATTAAGCTATATTCTAATATATTGTCAACAATTATCTATGTTTTATAGCCTAAATAAATGTGTAAAATGTACTTATCAAACCATCCAAACTTGAACTATTGTTTGTCCTCAAGCAAAACTATAGCTTACAAGGTTTAACAACATACCGCGTCTTAGGATTGAAATTCAATTATCAAAATATTGAAAAACTTCAACAGTGCAAAATCAAATCTATCTCTACCTATTATATGCATAACTCAGTGTGTGTGTGTGTGTGTGTGTGTGTGTGTGTGTAAACTCATGTAAATATATCAAACTCATGATTGACTCGACTCCTGACCCGTAATAGTCAAATATTCTCTTTCCTTGCTAGAAAGAAACACCCCCCCCACCCCCTCAAACTTATTCTTTTCACTCAATTTTTTCGGGGTGCATCTTAAGTTGAATTTATTCAGTCTCTTAATTTGGATGAATCTTACTATCATAGCATGTCGAGATTCTCCTATATTTTTTATTGTCTCAACCTTTAAGACTAAACTAAGCTACTTGCCTCACACCAAAGGTATAGTTCTATTAACCAAATATTTTGGGACTTAATCAATGTAATTATGTTTTTTTCTCAACTATTATTGTTCTCTCTCTTTTTAGTCTTTTTTCTTTAAACATATTCTCATTTGCTTTCTATATAACTCATGTAGCGAGCTTTATGACAATGACTCCCAAGTTAGATGACCATAGGGCATTAGATTTTAAAATTTTGTAGACTTATTCACTCGAGTTATACATGCTCAAAAAGATGATTTTATTCACACATAGATTAGTGTTATGCCCCCTTTTTTTAGACATTGAGTTTTCAAAATCAACTCATAACTTAAGACTTTCACCTCATTGGTTTTAGAAAATCCACACAAGATAATTTCATGCTCAGAACCCCTATTCATCTCAATGTTCCCTTATAATGACTCAACTATCTCCAAACTATAAAAATAGATTATGAATAAGTGCAATAGAGGTTTTTTGGGTTTAACTTATTATGTTCAACTCTTCTCTAAGTAATAAGCCAAATCTCCAACTTAATGTGTAAAACATGAGTGTTGTGCACAGAAAATGTCAAGTTTCACATAAACAAGTATTGGCTAATCTAATCATGTAATATTTCCACCATTCTTAGTCCATACGTATTCTAATATTCAACATCATCACCAACAAGGTCATCAAACTCATAAAGCACGAAAAACAATGAGTAAATACTAGAAAATATTTTTTTTCACGCGACCATTCAACAAAAAGTAGTAAATTATACACTACTATTTATAAACAATCAAAAGTGTCATGAAAATTCTACCACGTCCAAACTTATACTAAACATTATCATCTATGTAATAGATTAATTAATCTATTTAATGGAGTAAGGATCATAAACTCTCCGTAAGTAGATGCAAATTGGTAGAAGGATCAATTTGGTCAGGTTGATAGACATCATGACAACCATCACTTTTCTTTGTTGTTAGGTTTCAATTTTCTGTTTCAAGAATTAAAAATAAATATTAATGATAGCAAATAAGATTTAAATATTTGTAATGTATTCGCACCAAGAAGAATTCTAATCTTCCAAGTTCCAACATTAGGAAGATTGAAATCTAGGGGCAACCTTAAAAATGCATATCACATCAATGTAAGCTCAATGTAATGCTAGGGTATTAATGTTGAGCCTAAATAAAATTAAGTCAATAAGTAAACATGCTTAACTTACTAATGCAAATCTTAAAGTACTGTCTAAAATGTGTCAAAAGCCATTTAAACGTATGAATTTCTAAATTAATGCAATCTCTAAACTACTTGTAATACATAGTTAATCAAAATAAGTAAAAAGGGATAGAAAAATGGGTCGCCTCACATTAAGCGCTCAATTTATAGGGTCAAGCTCGAATTTTGCACAAGTATTTCATGGAACTTTGAATATGGTTTTGGAGGTCTTGCTTAAGTTTCTCAATTTGATCTTGTTCTATATTATAACTTTCCTCCAAATTTTAACATTTTCCTACTCCAAGTAGTATGCCTTTTCCTCATCACCCGTTTCGAACTCGACAATATACACATCAATCTTCTCATAATGTTTAATCACAAATTCATTTTTAAGCAAATGATAAAGTCGAGGGATTGCATGTTAATTTCTTCTTCTTTGAATACTACTAATTATTTTTTGTCTGTTATGATTAATTTCTCGATCTTTTCATGTGTTTCTTCTTTAATTAAAACTTTCTCGAGTTTAACGTTTGTATCCAAAACTTTTGGCAAACAAACAATGACATTTTCATGGAAAGTCTCCTCTTGTTGTATTTGTTGGAAGTTCGGTGGATTTGATTCACTTAATTAATGTTCATTAATAATCGGTGAAAGAAATAATGCAACAGTAAGGCACCCATGACAGTTTCATCAAGTTCACATTCCGCTTTTATATCTCGTAATCATTGTCCTATAATGAAATCACCCTCATCAATTTCTTGAACTATCAATTTTTTTGCCTTATGATGAAGTCACATACGAGCATTTTGTTGAAATCAATCATAGCCATCTTTTGTCCCCCCCCCCCCCCCCCTCTTTTTTTTTTATCTTTTTTCTATATCCTGAAAAAGAGAAAAAAAAAAACTAACTAAAATACAAAAAAAAAATATATATATATATATATATACAAGATTACAAGTAGAAGTTCGAATTAGTGCCATGATAAATGAAATTAAACTCAAATACAATCCCCGACAGTGGTGCCAAAAACTTGTTCACGAAAAATATTTAGAATTAAAATCACCGCAATTATACCGTTCATTAACAGGTAATAAAATGGATTTGAGTCTAAGTATCGTCTCACAGAGATTGATTTAGTTCAATTCTAATTATCGCAACCTTAACCGAAACAATAATAAAAGTGATGTGTTTGTGTTGTGAAAAAATTATAACTAAAATAAGCGACGTATGTAATTATGAGTGAATTAACTAAACTAAATGCAAATTATGCTAAATGCAAGTTAATGTATTTTAATGAATGACAAGCACACTTAGATCCCGAATTTCCATGGAATAATCTTTTTTAACCTTAGTTCTACACTTTAACATCACGATTGAATTTTGACGAATATGTTCCTATTTTATTCAACAATCTCTCTCGGGTAATTTTAAACTTACTATTATATATGATCCGACTATATTTCTATGACAAATGCGAATATATAAGAGTGCATGAATTTTTATAAACACTTAAAGATTCACATAGAGTATAGCGGTATAATTCTATCCCATATCGGACCCTATGACGATTTACACTATGTCGAACCCATTTTTCTTCTTTTGAGTGTGTAAAATAAGCTACAAAATTCATACAACTACCTTGCACAATAATTGTTGAGAAAAGATAATAATATAAATCATTCAAAATCCAAAACCATGTTTTCAATGTCAAATATGTAAAACTAAATATTAAAAATTCATATTATAAGGTTCATCATTCTCCTAATACAAAAAGTCTAACCTAACATGTTATGAAAAAAAAAAGTTGAAGAATCGACATCACCCAAATAAAGTTTGAATTGAATCTTCGAGTCTTAGAATCGATCTTCATATTTCTTGCCTCCTTCTATACTTCAAAAATCTATTAGAATGCATCCCCCCTTCATTATGGACGGCCCCAGTTCTTAAAAACGTCCCTAACATTGCTTCCATAAGAGTTTTATTCAAATAAGGAAATCAGAATTTTTCCTCTGGAGATGTACTATGCTATATAATAGTATAATCTCATGCTACAGCATACTTCAAAGAATTTCAACCCTGGACTTCCCTGAATCATGCCATGTGACCACATGGAGAGAAAAACTATGCTATAACATAGTTCAAGCGAAATTTCATTCTTCGTGTTTTGGTCCCCGAACTCTATTTTCTCGTTTCTTGACCTCTTTTCTGAATTCTTCCTCTTTCAATACTTCACGTCTTCGCTAAATTGGTATTCGACTCTTTCACATTTTCGATTCTTCTTCTGGGTCATCTTTCAGTTATTTACACTTTGGTCCTTAAACTTTGGTTTTATTCCATTTTGGTCCTTTTTCGCTTGTTTCTCCTAAATTCCACCATGTCCATCAATGTTATCATATATACATAATTTATATAGAACTAAACTATATTCTAATATATTTGCCAACAATAATTGTATAAAATGCACTTATCACACTTACTATACACTTTTTTGGTTATGACATTAAAATAACATTTTCTCTTATAGATATATCTCTAATTGATCTTGATTAGTTTCAATCTCAATACAATCATGTATGCTTGTGTATAGAATCATTGCACTTGGACTGTAAAAATTATAGTGTTGACACCTTTAAGACAACATCCAAGTCATATAAATTGGAATTTGTTGGATCCAAATTTGTAATTAGCAATTTCTAAATTTGTAATTCGCAATTCTTGTATTTAAAATCATGTGTTATTTAGTTGTAATTAAAGTCAAAATAGGAGTTATTGAGTTGTGATTTAAGTCGAAATACTTTGGGATTGATAGGAGTAGAAGATAATTCAAGAAGATCAAAAAATGGAGAAGACAATCACTCGATGCATGCTAAGATAGTGTTCGAGCACCCACGGTAGGGGCTTTGCCATTCACTAGGCACAACCGTGATGCTCGAGCAATAGGTACACCGCTCGTTGGGCGCAAGGGCAACGCGCTAGCGACGGTTACGTTCAGAACAACCACGATTCGATTTTAAATATTTTTTCCATTCTTATTTCATCCCAAACACTACCCATTATAAATATTCATGCTATACTTAGTCCAAATTGGTGGTTGAACATTATATTCATTCTAGAGATCATTATTTGAAGATCAATTACACATTCCCAAATATCTCTTTATTTAACCTTAAGATCATTGTTTCATAAATTCTTCCCAAATATATTATATTGGTTGAGCCTTGTTTAAGTCAATGGAATATCTATTGCAGTTCAAATTCAAATCCATAAATTTGTTGCCTCAGTTACAGGTCAAAATACAGAAAGATCATTATATCAAACACTAAAAACCCTACATTCACTTATAAGCCACCAAAGTTCTAAAGTTGGAGAATAGGTGCTTGAAGTTCCAGGACTTTAGAACAGAGTTTGTTCTTGGTGATCCACGTGAAGGAAAAAGAAGCCTAGAGTTGTTGGGAAGTGCGGGTCGCACAGCTAAATGAGTTCCTTGGTGCTTTACAAATTGGGTGGTCATAGTTAGCTAAAGTTTAGCAGGATCTGGACTAATTGTATGTTAACTTTTCTAGTGGATTTTACTGACAAGTTTGTTCAGAGGTTTTTGATTCTGAGAAGAGGTTTTCTGCCGTGATCATATTTGGTGTTATTTACTTTATTATTTTTGATCGATACGTTTATTTGATTGTTTAAACTTTGGTTTAATTGGATTAATAACCTTAATCATCTAGAAATAATAATTAAGTGACTTGTTGCTTGTTATTAATTAATTTCACATATTTGGGTCTAAATACTGCTAACAAGTGGTATGAAAACATTACTAATTTAGTAATATTATTTTATTTTTCAATTTTATCAAAGCTTAATTTGATCATTGACCCATTTTTTTCTGGATGAGTCAATCACTTTCCATTCCTCTTTATTTTGATGGTAATAATTATACTTATTGGAAAGTTTGAATGAGATGTTTTTAAAATATTTGGATGAACCCATTTACCACTATTGCGGGTGTTGTTACACCTACAGATATCTCTACTTGGACTAATAATGAATTAGTTGACTGTAATTAGAATAGTAGAGGTATCCATGCCATCTTTATGGCTATTTTCCTCGAGGAGCTTGCCTACATTGATAATAAATTTAAGAAATTCCTTAAGAACAATAAGAGACCTTATAAGTTTAAAGGTGAATCTAGTATATCCAGGAAAGATAAAAGAGAGAATAGTGATGCTAGAAATACCTGGAAGAGGTCTATGAGGTGTTATGAGTGCCAAAGTTTTGGTCATGTTAAATCTAAGTGCTAGAGTTATAAGAAAATCCTAAGTGATGCTATTAATGATGCTCTCACTAATGACGATTCTGGCTCCGATACTCAAAGTGAGAATTCCAATCCTGATAAGGTGGAATGATATGGCAATTTCTTATGTTGTTAAGAGTGTGTCACTTGAGGACATAGATAAATCCGACTCTTCAAAAGATGAATTAGAAGATGAACATGACATTTATGAGGCTTTTGATGAATTGTTTGAGGAGTGTCTTAAGTTTAAAAAGTAGAATAGCCATCCGCCTTTAAGAAATTGTATAAAGTTGAGTTAGAAAATGAAAGTTCTGAAGACAAACTTAAGGCGTCTATTAATAGATTGAACGAGTTAAGGGTAGAGAAAGAGTCCTAAGAAGATAAGGTTAAGACTCTAACTATGAACTTGAGAAATCTAATGCTAAACTTCAATCCTTTACTAATAGTTCTAAGAAGAATGACAATATAGTAGGGTTGAATAAACCTAATACCCATGCTTCATCTTCTAAAACCAAGTTCACTCCTGCCTCTCCTAAGTCTAAGCGAGTAGCCTCAGGATCCAGAGTATCTAAGCAACATAAGGTTCCCCAACCTAAAAATAGTCCTAAGTTCATTCCCACATCTGATAACTGTCGTGTTTTAGGTCACATACCATATGCCCTTAATTAGGAATAACAAACAAGATTTAACTACTCATGTTAGATTTTTGACTAATCAAGTGAGTTACTTAACTAAATTGATGACTCAATTGATTAAGATTACATTTCATTCTAAGAAGGTTTTGGTCAAAAAAAGTAAATTCCTAGGTCAAAGTGATGTTAATTGCAGTATTACTTGCGTTGCTCTTAATGGTAGAGAATTTGTGTTCCTGTTTGAGTAGGTTTTTAAATGCATGCTTCTGCATTGTGTGTGGAATATACATATTCATGCATGTACTCTATTTTTTCGTATCTCATTTTTTTATGTTCGTTATTTTTAAAAGAAAAATAAAATATTAGAAAATACGAAAAAAAATTGAAAAAGGAAAAATGGATTTTTTATATAACATTTTTACATTAGATCATTAGGCATGTTGTAATCAAGTACTAGTAAAACTAATGAATTGTGAATAACGTTTTCCGTAAATTTTTTTAGAACTTATTTGGAGTACTTGATATAAGTTATTTTGTGTATCATCTACACTGCACACATTAAACTCTTGTGAGTGAGTCTTGATCGCATGTTTAAGATTTAGGATAGTGGTCATTGGTGTGATGAGTTGAATTTGAATATGGAATAACATTTAACTAGTTAACATAAGCTCTAGTATATTTTCATGAAAGAAAATTTATTATTAATTTTTTTTAAAAAAACTTAAATTACATAAAAAAATTGTGAGTTACATTTCATACTTTTCTTCGTATCCTAATTAACTTGAGTGATTAAGCATATTGGGTATCTTAAAACCTGGTGCCCATATAAGTCATCAGACTTTAGAGTTATTGGCCTAAATCTTGTTATAGAGATCATTTAGAAAGCTTAATTAAAAAAATTACTGCATAGAAGATCTAAGGTTAAGAAAAAATTATATATACTCACAAACATGGAGAGCAAGAAAAGTTATAATATGAAAAAATTTAAAAACGAGCTTTTAATATAAAGGTACCTAGTAATACTGAGTTTGATTTTCATAATTTGATGAAAATATTCATTATTCACCAGTGATTTCTTGTGTCATTTCTCACTGATGTAATATTTTGATATTTGCTTATGGGAGTTTGTGGCATTTTTCACACGTGTATCTTATATAATTTACTCCATATAAGTTTAAAATAAATTATGTAGGAAAAATTCACTGTCTATAAATTTTACATGTATAATAAGCAAATATCTGTTCATGATGTTTTATTTAAAAATCCATGAAAAATAGTTGACCTAAGAGAAAACAAAACTTTACTCTCACATCACATGTTTTGCATAACTTTACATAATTGTACATGTGCATATTTGTTTTCACTCAGACATTTATGTGTTATTCATGAGTATATTGCCCGTCTTCCTTTGTTATTTGTGATAAAAGGGGGAGAGATTAGTATTTATTTCAGAAAGTTGAGTATATGAGTTAGGGCGATACAATTTGAATTTGATATTTAACTTAGGGGTGGATCTTGGTTTTTTTTTAATGATTTTTAGTTAGAATTTTAATATTGATATTGTATTTAGTGTTTTGTCAAAATTGATATTGATATTTTATATTTTATTTCTAAATTATTTGACGCATACAATAATTACAAGATTTGAGTTGAAGTTTGGGAATTGAGTCTTTGGATAAATTGTTGTTAGTATATATATATATATATATATATATATATATATATATATATATATATATATATATATATATATATATATATTTTTTTTTTTTTTTTTTTTTTTTTTGAAATAAATGATTTTGTCACGGAATACCAAATAGGAAGATTGTTGGTTCAATTGTTTGTTTTCATCTATTTCAAGAAACAAGAATTACAAAATTTGTGTTGAAGTTTCAGAATTGAGTCTTTGGACAAATTGTTGTTAGTTTTTTTTTTTTTAATTTTGAAATAAATGATTTTATCACGGAATGCCAAAAAGGAAGATTGCTGGTCCAAATTTGTAATTAACAATTTCTAAATTTGTAATTGGCTATTTTTGTATTCAAATTAATGAGTTATTGAGTTGTACCTAAAGTAAAAATAAAAATTATTGAGTTTTAATTTACATCGAAATAGTTTGCGGGTTGATAGAGTTCTTAAAGGAGTCGAAGACAATTCAAGAAAATCAAGAAACGGAGAAGACGACCACTCCATGTACGCTAAGATAGCGCTCAAGTGCCCATAATAAGGGCTTCGCCACTTGAAGGGTGGACACACCGCCCGCTGGGCGCAAGGACAGTGCTTAAACAACTGATAAATGTATTTTGTACACCTACCTAGGCCATTAAATTAAAACATTTTTAGTGATTTGGATGATTTATAGCTTAAATTTGTGTTAATTATGTTTGTTAGGTTGAACTCAATGGAAATCGGTACATTTGGAAGAAAGAAACGAAAAACGTGCGAAAAATGAAGGAAATTTAAAGTTTGGGGACCAAAGTGTAAATATACAATAGTTGATTTGGAGCACAATACGATGATTGAAATTCATATAGGATCAATTGGATACAATTGTAGGTCAAATGAGTGAAATATAATGGAAGTATTTTCACAAATTAATTTCCAGTCGAAGAATTTATGCTCCGAATTTTTAGCCTCAACTTGAAACCCATTTTTCGGATAGCAAACGTTTGAATTGGAAACTTTGTATTTCAAGAAGACTTGTATCCCTTTGAATTACCTTTCAAACACATTTTAAATCCGCTCAATTAGATACATGTAGAGAAAGTCATGGACAAAATACTGAAAGCTGCTCAGAGAAGAACCTACGCGTGCAAGGCACCCTATTTTCCCTAACCTGAGAGCCATTGGGTTCTACGGCACGCGCGTGGTAGTTATACAGGTGCTTGTGGGCCTTTTTCGTAGATGAATCTTTAGTTTCCTTTCGCAATTCAAACTCTTTTGAAAACCAAATTGGATGCGATTTTGACCTATTTTCTGGCTTTTATAAATAGAGAACGAAAGATAAACATTGAAAAAACATCTCTTACCTCTTCATACACAATAGTATCATCAAGCCATAACAAGGAATTAAATGTCAAGTACATCAAGATTTTGAAAAATTCAACATTGGGTTTGAAGATCAACATCTTTTGATTTTTTTTATTATCCGGGTGATATTTTTCTATTATTTTCTTGTAATTTATATTTTAACATGCTAGGCTAGATCCCATTTTGTATTAAATGAAGATGAACCTTATTTTTTTATTTGTTTTAATTCAAGACTAGTAGTTGAGTTTATTTCTTGATTAATTTTGCATACCCTTTGTATTATTTAATTGATTGACCATCAATTAGATAATTAGTTACTTATTGTAGTATTGGAAGACTCACAATAAGTTTATAATGATGCAATTAACATATGTGCAATAGATGTTAGGAATAATATTTATCACATGTGCAATCATATAGATAATCTAAACGTTAATGCATTCTAATCATTCGAATTCAGGCTAAGAATATATTCACGTCGTGGTTAAGATAGATTTAATTTGTCTTCGAAAAGAAAATTATATTTCATAGTTTTATTGATTGTCAGAACGCATAAACGGAACTAGATTACAAATCAACAATTGAAATAGATAGCAATACGCGCATTCAAGATCCAATACAATCATTATTAAATTGACAAAAATCACATTTTTACAATTTTTTAGATTAATTAAATATAAAACGAAATGAAACTCTCTTTTGTTTACATAATTCGAATACTATAAAAAGTTAGTAAACTTGAATTAAATTTATTCTCTGTGGGACGATATTATCAAGTCATCAATTCTATTACTTGTCAACGATCACGTACACTTGCGGGTTTCGCACGAATAAATTTTTGGCGCCGCTGTCGGGGAATAAAATATTTAATTTGAGTTTATTATTTTATATAGGATTTGAATTTCTTTTAATTTTAGTTTTGTCAATTTTGGCTACCCACCATGATCTCTTTTGTGCTTGGTATTCTTTTAGGTACTATATGCAAGATTCTATTTATGACAAGGGAGTAAATTTTTTTTGCAACAAGTAATCTCAACATGGATGGTGATGATATTTTTGTAGAAGACAAAAATTGTGAGCTTTGTAATAGGATGCATTATACTGGACAATGCTTGTATACATGAACTAATCCCTTTATGTCCAAGCTTCTACGGTTTAAACAATATTTAAGATGTTGAAAACAAGCAATTGACAAATCTGATGAAGGCTAAGTGCCTGAGGGCGAATATGTATCTACACATCCAGATAATGACATCATTCTTAAGAGGTTGGACCTCAGCTATTGAACAAAGAGGCACTTGCAAAATATTATAATGAACTTGCTATGTTGGATGAAAGCAAAATACGCACAGGAAATTCTGTATTTTGGAAAGAATTTAAAATGTGGGGATATAATCCACTTGAAAAGGTTGGAAGGAAAGAATTACCATTGCCAACGAATTTAGACTGTGAACCGACCATTCAACTCGAGGAGATATCAATTATTGAAGAAGAGTATAAAGATGATGACAAACTAATTACAAAGGGACCAAGCAAAGAAATGGCAATTAATGATGATGAAATTAACACACATTCTTTCTACATCATCGGTTGTCTAACAATTGAATTTATGATTAAGTCTGAAGAGGAAGAAGTCTATATAGTTGATTTCGAATCGGATGAAACAGGTAAGTCATATCGCATTGAACGGGACAAGGTTAAGATTTGGAGAATCAATGAAAAATGGATCAAAGTCAAAATAAACAAACTAAGGAAGGCATCAAAAGCTTTCTTTAGAATTCCATGACAAGGCACATCAAAGTCAAGCTAATGATTATAAATAAGCGCTTATTGGGAGGCAACCCAATTTTCTTTCTTTTTATTTATTTTATTATTTATATATAATATTAGTAATTTTTATTGCATTTAGTAGTATAGGTTATCTTCATCCCCATATTTCCCTTTAAGGTGTGTGGGAACTTACTACAAATTGTTTCATATTATGATTGTTTTTACTATTTTGAAGGAACATGTCATTTGAACACATTGGGCAAGAAAAAATACATAGCAAGTGAGCCAGAACTTTTATGTCAGTCCATCCACCACCTTTAAATATGTATCAGAGGAGTACTTAGTTCCCTTTGTTGCCCTTAATTTTTATATATTGCATGTTATATTTTTAGACATTGAAAACAATATCTGTTATAAGTTTGAGTGTGGAAAAATATTGATTTTTTATTAATTTGTGTGCTTGTTCGGGTGCAGAAAAAAACTAAAAATATATAAAAAATATATATAAAAAATATTTAAAAAATTGAAAATTTGAAAAAAATAATAATAATTTTGTGTGCTTTTGTGTGTGATATAATTTTGCCTACCATGACGCATATATATTTGGAATCATGTATTAGATTATAAATAGTGAAAAAGTTACATCTTAAGGTTAATTTATACTTATTCATGTAAAATTTGATATTTTTGCGCATGAAGAAATAGTTTGATTCAAATTTTGAATAGGTAAAAAAATAATTAGTGGACCTTAGATTCTAAATCCAAATAACTACTAAATTACACATCCTTAAACCAATTTTAAGATAGTTTGGGGGTGATTAAGTTGTTGTAGAGAGACATTGAGATATATGTGGATCCATGCGTGCTGAATTTTGTGTAGATTGTCTAAGGCTAATAAGATAAAAATTAGGTTGAAATCTTAAGTTGGAGGTCGATTTTTTAAATTAAGTGTTTAGAAGGGGGCATTGGACGGATCATAAAAAAGGGAAAAAAGGGAAAAACAAAATATAGAAAAAATAATGAATATGTGTTGTTATCTTACTGTGAAACTCCTCTTTGTAACATTTATAACTCGAGTGTTAAGTTTGCAAGGGTATCTAAAAATCTAGTGCCTTATGGTCATTTGACTTGGGAGTCCTCGGCTGAGGCTCGCTACAAGGATCATTCAGAAAGTTTAATGGAGATGAGTCTGCACAATAGTTAAAAAATTCCTTCATGTCTTGGTTAAGCCCCGAACACCCATTTAAGAGAATTAGACTTTTGACAAGAGATTATTAGGTTGAAACAATAAAAAATAAGGAGAATCCGCATTTTTTGATGTGTTGAACTGCAATTAATAAAATCGAACCAAATCAGAGAGGGTAAGGATTAATATTATATTAAAAATATAATCTTATGTCACACATTGGGGAAATAGTGAAAAGAATGAAGTTTGGGAGGGGGGTATGCATCTTACGAGTGAAGAAATGAAACATTTGGCCATAAAAGGTCGGGATTTGAATCACTTTATGAATTTATGATACTTGACATGAATTTTCACACACACCTCAATTTTGCAATGGATAAGAAGAAATTAATTTTAACACTGTAATTTTGTAGCAGTATATAGTTTTAATACATGTATTCCAATTTTGAGAGAAAATGCAAATTATCTAACTGTTCATGTGTTTAAAATTTTTGGTTAAGTTAGGTTATAATTTTGTTTGAGGACAAAAAAATATTCAAGTTTGGGGATATTTGATAAGTGTATTTTGTACAAAAGCGGATCTAGCCTAACATTTTAATACATAAATTATAAGAAGAATAATATAAAAATATCACATGGATCATGAAATAAATCAAAAGATGTTGATCTACAAACCCAATGTTGAATTCTTCAAAATCTTGATGTAATTGACCTTCAATTCATTCCTATAACTTGATCTCCTCTCTCAAAATATAGCAACTAGCCTCTTGTTCTTGATGAATTTGATGATACTATTGTGTATGAAGAGGTAAGATAGGTTTTTCAATGTGTATCCCTCGTTCTCTATTTATAAGAGTCAAAAAATAGGCCAAAATTGCATTCAATTTGGTTTCCAAAAGAGTTTGAATCGTGAAAAGAAACTAAAGATTCATCTACGGAAAGGCCCGCACGTGCACCGGTATAACTACTACATACATGTTGTAGAACCCAATGGCTCTCAGGTTAGGGAAAATAGGGTGCTGCATGCGCAGGTTCGTCTCTGAGCAGGTTTCGAATTTTTAGTCATAACTTTCTCTACAAGTATCCGATTGACCTGATTCAAAATGAGTTGGAAAGGTAATTCAAAGGGCTACAAGGATACAATTTTTCCAATTCGAACATTTTCTATCCGAAAAATGGGTCTTAAGTTGAGGATAAAAACTCAGAGCATAACTTCTTCGGCTACAAATTGATTTGTGAAAATACCTCCACTATATTTTGCTCATTTGACCTTCAATTGCATCCAATTGATCATATATGATCTTCAATCATCGTTTGGTGCTCTGAATCAACTATTGAATATTTACACTTTGGTATCCAAACTTTGGATTTCCTTTGTTTTCGCACGTTTTTTGTTCATTTCTTCCAAATCCACCAATTAGCATTGAGTTCAACTTAACAAACATAATTAACACAAAATTAAGTTATAAACCATCCAAATCACTAACAAATATCCCAATTTAATAGCCTAGATAAGTGTACAAAATACACTTATCAGCTGCGATCACGTCTGGGAACAGTCCTGATTCGATTTTAACCGTTTTTCCAATCTTATTTAACCCCAAACACTATCGATTATAAATATACATGTCATACTTCATCCAAAGGGGTGGTTGAGCATTATATTCATTACAGAGATCATTATTTGAGTATCAATTACACATTCCCAAAGATCTCTTTATTTAACCCCAAGATCATTGTTTTATAAATTCTTCCCGAATATATTTCCATTGGTTGAGCCTTGTTTTAAGTCAAGAGAATATCCATTGCGGTTCAAATTCATATCCATAAATATCTTGCCTTCATCACATATCAAAACAGAGAAAGATCATTTTATCAAACACCAAAAACCCTACCTTCCCCTGTCAGCTTTCAGGGTTTTGAAATTGGAGAAAAGGTGTTTGGAGTTCCAACGCTCCAGAATAGAGCTTGTTCTTGGTGATCCACTCAAGAGGAAAAAAGTAGCCAAGAGTTATTGGGAAGTGTGGGTCACACAACAAAAGAAGTTTACTGGTGATTTACAAGTTAGGTGGTCAAAGTTAGTTGAGAATTAGCATTGTCTAGACTAACTAAAAGTTAACTTTTCTAGTGAATTTTACTGGCAAGTTTGCCTGAAAGTTTTTTATCCTAAGAAGGGGTTTTCATACTTGATCATATTCGATGTTATTTACTTTATTGCTTTTGATTGATATGCTTATGTAATTGTTTAAACTTAGATTTTAATTGGAATAATCTTAATCATCTAGAAACAATAATTAAGTGACTTGATACTTGTTATTGACTAATTCTGCATATTTGGGTGTAAATCCCTACTAATATAAAAGAGGCAATCTCCAGGTTACTAATCATTTTTTAAGCATTTTCCATTCCCATTTATCCCCACTTATCCCCCATTATTTACTGTTATCCCTACTATATGCAAAAGGTAAAGAAAAGACTTCTGCCTTATAAACGCTTACAATTGTTGACTTTAGGGAAGGGAAAAAAACAAACAAAGTATGTAATTAATTTGTATAATAATTAATTGATTTGTAATTAATTTGTATAATAATTAATTAATTAATTGTGCGGAGCAACTCCGCATAATGCGGAGTTGGAACTCCGTACTGTGCGCACAAGTGCGGAGTTCCAACTCCGTATTATGCGGAGCTCAACTCCGCATCTAAGTGCGGAGCAACTCCGCATAATGTGGAGTTGAACTCCGCACTTGTTCCGCAGGGAGAGTAATGGATGGGGGCCACCTGGGTAGGGAATGTTAAACCTTAAGTGTATGGCATTGCTTTCCTATTTTAGTGTTCTACCATGTCATACTGATAATATCTATGTTGCCCTCTTCTTCACATTACTATTGTAAAATTTATTAAAACCACGGTTTAACAGCAAAACAAGTTTAGTTCTTGATAGCACGAAGCTTAAGTAGCTGGGAATATGAGTTATCTACCTGAAAATTTTGAGCATTTTGTGATGTCAGACAACGTGTAGGTTCTGTTCAAACACTCTTGTGAGGACTAAGCCTTGCTAGATTTTATTTTAAGGATCTCAATGCTAGACATCAAGAGATGATGAGTTGAAGTTGTCTACTTGCTTAATTTTTGTCTGTGAGAATTTTAGGTGCCAGATATTCTTTAAATCTGTGCAATGACCTACCTTTTGTCTTCAATTTTTTACTATCATCTTTCAAATGCTGATAAATGTCTTTTCAGCTTACTAGGGAATCTTTGATACAAAGGTTTTTTGGTGGAAACTTAGTTGCGGAGAAGTTAGATAGTTTGTTGGTGCTTACGTTTGAACACCTTGAATCCTGTATTGAAAGTGGCCGTCTAATTCAGGTTACGCCACCATCATGGTTTCTTAATTTGATGCTCTAATATCCTGGCTTTCTTACTTAGTTTTACTATTATGGAACTCCGCATAATGCGAAGTTGAACTCCGCACTTGTTCCGCAAGGAGAGTAATAGATGGGGGCCACCTGGGTGAATTAATTGATTTGTAATTAATTTGTATAATAATTAATTAATTAATTGTGCGGAGCAACTCCGCATAATGCGGAGTTGAACTTCGCACTTACTCTGCACTGTGCGCACAAGTGCGGAGTTCAACTCCGCATTATGCGGAGCTCAACTCCGCATCTAAGTGCGGAGCAACTCCGCATAATGCAGAGTTGAACTCCGCACTTGGTTCGCAGGGAGAGTAATGGATGGGGGCCACCTGGGTAGGGAATGTTAAAGCTTAATACAGAGGCGGGCACCCATGGGGGAAGGGACTTCTTTGGTGCAATGGCGGTAGTGAGGTAGAGGTGGATGGTTCTCAGTGGATAGTGCTGAAGCTCTTGCATTGCGAGATGGCCTTTTCGATGCAATCACCGGATCTTCAGGCATTGAGTTGTTACATACTCTCAATACCAAGCGAAACACTAAAACAGGCAACCACTAAATATTGAGGAACAAAGCACTTGATTTTCACCTTCTTCTACATCTTTTTCACCTCCTCCAACCCTCAAATTCACTAGGTAATCTACTTGTTTTTACATTTTAATATACTTCGTAAGTATATGTTTGGTATTTTGTTTATGAAAGTTGCATTTATTGCTCATGATGAAACAATCGACCCAATCGAGTTTGTAGCTTTCCTCACGTTGACGACAAATTCGATTTTGCATCTTTACATCCCAGGTAATTAGTTTATTTATTTTTCATGTATTTATTCGTGTTCTTATTTTGATGTTTAATGGTGATTTTGCTTATGTAGGTTAATTAGTTTGATAAATGAAATATAATAAAATTAACTTTTTGTAACATTATCGTGAATTTTGGTTGAATTTTGGAATACAAGGGTTCTACCGTAGTTTTTGTGTGAAAATGGAGGGGACTCTGGACTCTGGATGGAGCTAACCGCTGGCTCAGTCCAGGATAGAGCTAGCGAGTTGAAATAAATTAATCTTAGCACGTAAACAAAAAAAATGTAAAAAAAAAAAAAAAAACTTATTTATGCGGAGCAAATCAATTTTTGCTCCGCATTATGCCGAGCAACATGCTCCTCATTTGTATGAAGCATTGTTGCTCCGCATTTTTTGGAGCACATTTTTTTTTTTTTTTTTTGCAATTTTTCTTTCTTATTTTTTAAAGTTTTTTACTTTATTTCATATATACATAAAATCAAAATTTATTCCGTGTCTTCGCACACGCACCTTTTTTTTGCATTTCTTATTTTTTTGCCAGAAATTCCTTCTATCTCTCCGCACCCGTGCCTTTTTGTATTTCCTTTTTTTTTTTGCCAAAAATTATACTTATTTATATTTTACACGTAAAAATTATACTTATTTATATTTAGTGTTAGCACGTCAACAAAAAAAATGTAAAAAAAACTGAAGAATAAAAAAATATCGATTTGGTCCGCATAATGCGGAGCAACATGCTCCACATTTGTGCGCAGCATTGCTCCTCATGGAGCATTGTTGCTTCGCACAATGCGGAGCAACTACATAGTTGCTCCGCATTTTTTGGAGCACATTTTTATTTTTTTTTTTGCAATTTTTATTTTTTATTTTTTAAAATTTCTTACTTTATTCCATATATACGTAAAATCAAAATTTATTCAATGTCTTCGCACCCGCGCCTTTTTTTTTTTCGTTAATTTCATACACATATGAAAATCAAAAATTTATTCCGTGTTTCCGCACTCGCGCCTTTTTTTTTTCATTTCTTATTTTTTTTTTTGCCAAAAATTCTATTTATTTAGATTTTACACAAATTATAAATACAATTTCACTCATTAATAAATTAGTGTTAGCACGTAAAAAAAAAAAAAAAAAATTGATTTGCTCCACGTATTCCATATTATGCGGAGTTGCTCCGCACTTTTGCGGAGATGAGCTCCGCATAGTACGGAGTTGGAACTCCGCACAATGCGGAGTGTCTCCACACAATTGAGCTCCGTACTTGTGCGGAGATGAGCTCCGCATTATGCGGAGTTCCAACTCCGCACTTGTGCTGAACTGAGCTCCGCATAGTGCGGAGTTCAACTCCGCATTGTCCGGTGTTCTAACTCCGCATTATACGGAACTCAACTCCGCACAATATGGAGTCTTCACCAAATTTTTTTTTTCCTTTTTATGAGGAGTGCCACTCCACACAATGCGGATTTAACTTCCCGCAGAGGCCAGTGAAAAATCGGTAACTTCAATTTCACAACAACAACTTCTTCAATTCGACAGGAAATCAAAATCTGAAGTTGAATTAAATCAAACCAATTAAATCTTTCTATGATGGAAAATTCGAAATACAATCTCCTATTTCATCTTAATATTCAAAACGCTAATATTGGCTTAAAAATAACACAATCCGTGCATTGCACGGGTAAAAACTAGTATTGCTAAAAAGTATCAAAATGTTATTAATTTAGCAATCTTATTTAATTTTCAGAATTATTCTTAAAAAATTATTAATTTATTTTTAAGTCCATTATCGAGCCAAAAGAATTGGTAGTTTACAAATTATAGTGTGTGATTGTCTCTTTGAATGTGGATCAAGAATGAAAAATCTAATTTTAATCACGATCAAACATGGGCTAAATAATAAGTTTATTTCCCTTGCAACGTGGCTGTGATATTCTTTTAAACAATAAAGTCCTTCATTTAAACTTATATTGACATCTTATCTTGTCCCAAGTGATATGCATGAATTTTGTAACTAAGGGGAAGGAATTTCAAAATGATGAACAATCTTATGGGGAACAATTGGTATTATTAATTATTCGATTCTCTTTTGACATAAGAAATGTGCTACTATTTTTTTATTTTTTATTTTAGTTTCATGTTTGTGCTTGCAAATATCATGTGCATCTTTATGTTTACAATCCTCAACTGTTAAATGTAATGTACCCATAGCATAACCCATATATGTAGATCACCAACTATCTGTAGGAAATAGATCTCGATCTTTGTGACAGAGTCGAGTTATACAGCAAATGAATTCCCCTTTCCAATGGAGACGGGCATGAGGAAGAAATAAATAGCATCCTCAGTAAAAGGTGAGAAAAACTACTAATTTTTTGACAAATTCAGTTATAGAAAATTGGGGGAAATACATTATATTAGCAGAAATTGTACCTTAAATGATTCGGAGAAAGGTTGAAGAGAGAATCGATGGTGAAGAACCTAGAAACGTAAGAGCAATGAAGAAGACATTCGGAAGGAATGATTTTATTTTATAGGAATTTTTCTTTTTGTACAAGTTAGAATGGATTTGGCAATTATTATTTGGCTTATTAGCAAAAAACGTTCATACGTTTGGTCTTTAGTGTGTAAAACATCCTTACATTTCAAATTTTCGCATTTTCACCCCCATTTTTTCATTTATTTTTTCAATTAGAAGTTGTGAAATGACGAAAACATCCTCTTATTTAAATAAAACGAAAGGAAAGGAGAAAAAAATAAAGAACAAATTAGAATCATAGTTCCAAAATTTCAAAAGATTATAAATGAGTCCCCAATGTATAATTAAAAATCAAACATACGCCAAAAACTCCACCTTGTGTTTGGAAACGTGTAAATTTAATTCATATATTTAAACTTTACTTTTAGTTCAATCAAGTAACTATAATTTAATTGTGTTCAATCAGGTAACATTTCAATCCGCTAATCACACTTGATTTCAATAATTTGGTTTCAACTAAGATAACTTTGTTCAATTGCACTAATGATAATCGAAGACGCGATAAGCAATACACTATGGTTATTATATGTAGCTATTAGTTGCATCATTTATTGACTACTAGGTCATCGATTTTCATCATTCCAAGTGACGGAATAGAAGAAATTACATTCTTTAAAAATGAAATTAAACTGTAGATATCTAATTGAACAAAATGAAGTGTTGTCACCTAATTGAAACAAAGTCAAAGTATAGTTACTGCAAATAGAATTTATCCCATTTTGGAAATCATCTTTTTTGAGCTTTGAGAGAAGTCTCTACGTTCCTTCGGAGAAGAAGATTTGCAACAGTTCATCAACTTCAAATGAACAAGACAAGTTGTGCTCGCTCAACAAGTTGAAGAAGTGATTCTACTCAATACCGTCAAAATTAAAGAGGATGCTTTATATATATATTTATGTCTGTAACCTATTTTAACCAAGTAGATTATTCAATAACTGAGCGCGGCCACAAGGATGTAAGCAATTATTGAACCTATTCAAATTGCTTTTACTCATTTGGTAAAATAATTAATCTGATTTTGGAAGCCTAAATTAGTGGACAAACAAAGAGAAAATTGATTTTGGGAATATGTATTAGCTTATCAAACAGAAATCCAGATATGCTAGCAATCCAGCTTTGTTGGCATATTTGGTAAGAGGACTAGATGCTACTAAGACATCAAATTCCATAAAGAATCCCATCTTATCATAGTGAAGAAACATGCAAATGTATGTATTGGAACATGAACATTAACATCACCTCCTTTGGACAAAAACTTCGAAGGCAGTGTGAATTTACATATGGATTAAGAACAAGTACACGTCGCAAATCCTACGACTTGGGGGAAACAAAGGGAATGTGTTCACACTTACTCATGAGGTGCAACAGGGAATTTGCTTTCCTTTGCGCCCTGCTGGTTCCACTTCTTGTAATCTCAATCAAATAGTCATAAACACCGTATTGAAGTGCAGCCAACAAGCAAGACGAACTGTTTGAACCCAACTCAAGGAGAACTGCCGTAGCACATTCCTTGTTTTTGGGTGTCCCATCTCTTACTATTTCAACCAGATTTTGAATAACCGATAGTTTCCCAATTTCATTTCTACCTTCAGGATGTGATGCAATAAGTAACAAAATGGAAAGGGCTTCATCAACCATGCTCAAGTTCTTATCTTCAAGTAGACGAAGCAATGCTGGTATTATACCTGCCTTAACAGCTCGGGATTTGTTTGCTGGGTTGAGTACCAAATTAAAGAGTGCAGTTGCAGCATCTTTTTTGCCTCTAGTTGTCCCGGTGCATAAAAGATCCACCAAAGGTGGGATTCCATTCAAGCTACCCACGAGGACTTTGTTCTCATCGAGAATTGATAAACTGAATAACGCTGCGGCAGAATTTTCTCTAGCCTCTTCCGTTCCATTCTGCAAGACTTCAATAATAGAAGGAATAGCTCCTTCTCCAGCTATAAGTCTCTTGTTTGCCTCGTCAAGTGACAAGTTTAAAAGAGCTGTAACTGTGTGTTCTTGGATTTCAAAATCTTTATTTGACAAGAGGCGAACCAAAGGGGGAATTCCTCCACCATCAGCAATCAAAACTCTACTGTCGGGATTCTCTTTGGAGATAGTACGAATTCTGAAAATAGCCTCCCTCTTCACATCCACTTGGGAAGAATATAGATTTTGGATCAAGGAAGAAATTTCTTCAATGAGTGCAAAAGATGAAGGGTCTGGACCATCGCAAGCATCCTTTATAGGGAGGTCAAAATTATTCTTTTCACACCACTGCAGAATAAGATTGTGGAGGGCAAAATTTGGGGCCAGTATCAAGTGATTCAACGTTTGCCCAGTCTTCGGGCAGGTTTTGCGACCAGAGTTTAACCACTTCTGTATGCTTTGTCGTTCATAAGTCTAGAGCAAAGTAGAAATGTAAATACCACACAATTTAAGTAAAGTGAGAAATGTAAATACCACACAATTTAAGAAAAGTGGAAAATAAGAAATCAACCATTATCCTTTTAAAAAGTAGATACACAGATTACCTGTCCAGTAGCAATTATAACAGGATCGGTCATTATTTCGAGAGTTATTGGACAGAGGAATTCGTGGGGGATTAACAAAGATTTGCTTCTTTCTAAACTTGTTGATGACACAGAGTAATCAAGTATACCACTCTCTTCAATTCCAACTATTTGCTTAAATTTCTCAAGAAGATCTTCGACTTGCTGGACGGTCTCTGGATTGTGCACACTTCTGGCTTTAACAAGTTTTTTAATTGCCACAGTTTCTGTTTTGAGGTCTGCTACAGTATGCAAATCCAATTTCTTAGCTAGTCTCTCTATGATTGCACCATCTGCACTTCGATCATCATTTTTTGAAAAGACAACCATCATATCCATTGCAAGTTCCATATCCTGTGTTTCTGTCCTCCTTTTCGCTCGGTTGAGTTGCGTATGCATTAGTTCAGCCTGAAGAGATCCAAAAATCAAATTTAGAACATGATTTAGAAATGCAAATGAAAGCTTTAATGGAAACTGCCTGCACATATCATATATAACTATAATATACACAGACTGCGGCTACCATAATATAGCTGCCAGTTTTAATCCCACTAATAAAAATATACGAAGACATAAATTTTGACATCAAAGTTCTATTTAAGCTAAATTATATATAAATTTTTTTTTTTTTTTTTTATAATATACTTTCCCAAAATGTGTCGAAATTGACAATTATGACATTCCGCAGGGAAAAATGGTAACAGAGTCAATCAAGTTTGAACCTAATGTCTAAGCACCCCATCTATAACAATCAGCACAAAACTACTCTTTATCCTTTGAAGAAAAAGACTTAAAAGAATAAATTAGAGTGGAAAGGTTCAAAGCTACGCAACAGAGATTTTATGTAACAATATCAGATCCTTAATTATGTTCCATACCTGTGTATTTACATGAATTGAATAATACTAATGTCGCGTTTGATAAGGTGGATCGAATAATACGAGACAGTTAAGAGAGAATCTTGTTCAAAATACTGTCAAGTCGATGTTAGCCAAATTTGGGTGCCTAAATTAAGTAGACAGATTCATAACAGCAGAATATTTTTATGCAGCATTTTGCTAGATTTAGGCAGAATTGAATAGACAGTAGTACAATTAGAGGCACAATTGAAAAAAGGAAAAGAAAATTGGGAGTAATTTCATTACTTGCTCTCTGACTTCTTCTGAGATCCCAAGCTTTTTATACGGCATTTCATCAAGTGCCTGGTTTAACTTTTCATAAACACCATGAAATCTCCTCCTCACTGCCTCACTCTCAAGAGCCTAAATATCCCATAGAAAATATCAAATATTCAAAACAGCAAAATTTATATAAAATCTTGACACAGAGAGAGAGAGAGAGAGAGAGAGAGAGAGAGGACCAACAAGGTAAATCTTGCTTCCAGAATTACAATTCTTGAGTAGTTTCTTAGCAGCAAACAGTGCATTCTTCAAATTCAATAAGCAGCTCAATGCATCGTCAGAATCTAGCTCCCTAATCTCTTCCAAAAGAGGCACCAAAAGTTTCAATCTCCTCACTAAATTCAAACACTCTTTCCTCTGAGTCATCCTGAACCCAACATATGATCCAACTTTCTCAATCACTTCCACCATTTCCGTCACCAATTCAGCATTTTCCTTGCTGCCTTCTCCCTCCATCCCATTAAAGGATGTCTGTAGATAGCTAAGAAAAGTTTACTGCTTTTTGCACAAAGTTCAACACTATACTTTCTCTTGTGGAATTCAAGGACTATGAGAATTGCTTTTGTTTTTCTTTTTGCGGGTTTTATGAGTTGTGGACTAAAATGGCATATAAATCGATGGGGCCACGCGGTTTTGTATAGACAGTGTGATGCGCGTTTCACATGGGAGATTTGTCTATCTTTGCCATATCGTGTATCTGGGTCCCACCTCAATTTTCCTTTCCTTATCCTCCTCTGATTTCCTGGGACACGAAAATCTGTCGATGGAGCCTCTGGTCTGGTTTGAAGCCCAACTCTGAAAGATGCATGAACGTATAGACTTTGGTCATGTAATATTATATCATTTTGGTACAAGTCACAACACTGCTCTTCTTGCCTAAAAGTAGTTTAATTGCTAGAAGTCGGGCATTTGTGGAGGGAGTGATGTACTTTTTTTTTTTTTCTCTCTTTTTGAAACAATAATTTTCTAGACATGTATACATTTTTTATTTTATTTTTATCTGATTTCTTCTTTGCAAGTATTTTCTTGTTCTGGTCTCTTATTTAAACTTGAATATGTAAAGAAACATCATTTAGTCAGATCAAGAACATTTGAGTTCGTACAGAAAATGATTAAATAGGCCGAGTTCTTGAGAAGACCAATTAGTGAGGGCCAAAGGCAACACACACCAAATCAGTCATAGTGGAAGGACAAGTTTGACACAGAGACTAGCTTGAGGCTGATTCCAATAAATGAAAGACAAGTGTAAACCAATGTTGAAAAATAGCTGAGTTCGAGATCGATGACTAAACGAAATATGGTTGACTGCATTAGCAAAATATTGTCCCTGTTCAGAATGATATATATCTTCTTCATACTGTTTCGAGCGGATTTATCGAACATTGCTAACAATTAAAAGATGATTCAGACGATTGTATAAGGAACAAACATTTTGAGACAAAATCTCAAAGATGTGTGCTTTATTTATGAAGATTGCAATGAAAAAGAAACAGTACGCCTCCAATGAGCACAAGTACACAAAGTAATTCGAAAGTTGGCGATAAGAAAAAGAAGTAAAATTACATATTCTCTATTTGAGAGTGATTGATTCGGGTCTTCTTTCTATATCTTCTTTTTCTTTTATACTCATTCACCAATTTTTCTTGTGAAACTGTTTGGAAACTTTTCGTCGCTCTATAACTACCCACTTGATTCATAATGGCTGACGTGTCAAGAAACTGCCGTTTTTAAACTGCTGCCTCTACTCTCTTTAATTGCTTGCAACCGAGATTCTTGGATCGTGGAATGTGATAAGAATGCTCAAAAACTGATTCAATAACCGTCGCTTAAACGGGACACTATGTTCGCCCAGATCTTGGGCGTCTTCGAAGGCTTGGGCGAGAATGAGGCAGTAGCTCTGAGCAGCAATAAGACATTTCATTCGCTCAGATCCTGAACGTCTTGTAGGCTTGGGCGATGATAGTCCTCCGTTTATGGGCCTCCACTGTATTTCACAATGGTCTTATTTGGGCATATCCCTCAAATTCCTCAACTGGGCTCCACTTCTTGGAATATTTTAATTGGGCCTCATTTTTGTGTATCAACAATTACCCTCCAATATGACAAAATTAATATCAAATATTAATCTTATGCCTTATTCTTCCTTTTTATTTTCTAGCAATGTTTGCATTCTCGAAAAAATGCTGATAATCCCAATCATTATTTTCATTTGGTGGTAACTCTCTATATTTCTAAAATTGTAACACCATATAACACCATGTAACTCATATAAACCAAGGGACACACTATTTCATCTCGACATTATACCCACGTCTTCGCGTTTCTTCCTCCATATCAATCACTGTTTATTTTCTTGTTTCCCCGCTACGCTTCTCACAATCCCTTACGAAAATTGTACTTTGCAGTCAATGGCAACTCCACAAAGCCCTTCTAACAACTCCCTTAACTTCGAAGATTTTCAAAACCTCCTCACTAGGCCGTATATCAATTCGACTTTTCTTTCACTAGCCAACCCTGACCTTCAGGAATTCTATTTAGGCCTATCATTTAATGATATTGAATCAGTTGGGCAAGCCGCAATGGGTCAGCTATTCTCATGTACTCAAGAACTTCCTTTTCTGAACTCTCTACTGTTGAGGCCAATTCGCACTTGGCCCAAAACTGATACTATTTTTCGTAGATAGCATGTACGTATGGTAAATCATGGCCCCACCAAGGTAATTTTTTTATCATGGTAGGATTTATGATATGTTAAAAATTACTCTTCATCCCCCAATTTATGACCTGGTGCTTTTTCCAATTTCACTGACTTTTTGGTCGTTTGAGTACAATATTTTTGTTTTCCCTCTTGGCCCAATGTCTGTTACCTTGAGGGACGTTGAAACCCTAGTAAACCTTCCGCCTTTGGGTGATACCATTTTTCCTGGCGTTTTGAATACCGGCACTGCCCCAAAATTTGACAAAAAACTTACTGAGTCCTATTCAGGCATGCAAGGACTTTATAATAATTCTAGCGTTGAACCTTCTCATGCTGAGCGTGTGGCCTTTCTTCAAGTATGGCTTTGTAAATATGTCCTTTGTGTGCCCAGTATGAAGCCCTCTATGAGTTATCTACCCACGGCGCATGAAATAGCTCGTGGTAGGCCTTTGAATCTCTGTTCATTATTTTTAGCCTGCTTTTATAGAGGCATGGCTTCCCTCCAATTTCAATTGAAGAATGGTGCATTTCCTACTGGTAGTGGGCCTCTTTGGCTCGCTCAATTGTGGTTGAGAGCATACTTTCCACAACTCGGTGTTCCATCTACTCCTCTTCAATCCACTAGCTGTTACGGGCTAACCATCAACCAATTGAGCCATTTAAATAGGTCCAATAGGGACATTTTTTCCTTCTTTTATAATTTCGATTCAATCACTTCATTTTTTTTCCTTTTCTTGCTCATTCAATTCCAAATTATGTGCAACCTCTGTCTACCATGGATGACGTGAGCACCTTTTTGCCCATTTGGGCACAATTTTTGCATGGGAAAGAGTTATTCCATGATATCTTGACTGGAACAAATGCCAAAGTTGGGGTCGAGATATATGCTCCCCAATTTTTCTCTCGTCAGCTTGGCTTTGGCCAAACATGGCCAGTTCTTCTTTGCTTTTCCAAAAGCCTGATTGATTGTTTCCATACTATTAATAAAATAGAGGCACAATCCATTGATGCCCATAATACTCTTTTGGTAACTAGCTTCTCATTAGCCCATTTCCATCCTACTTCTGCTGATCATCCTCTTTTTGAACAATTTTAACCGTCTGTAAAGTGTAGGCTATTCGCTTCTGAAGTCAACCGTGCTTTCCACCTGCTAGAATGGCCAACAACTTATTCTTCATCTCCTATTATTGCCACTCCCGTGTCTTTCAAGAATCCCACTTCGCATGCTCACGTTAAACATATTGTTCCTTCATCTGCTTCCCCTCATGTTCAAGCTAGTACAGCCAAAGGCACTTCCGACCGCAAAAGGCCAGCTTCAGCTTCTCCAATTTTGCAAGGTGATGATGATGATACTCCCCTCATCGTCGGGAAAAAGGTAATTGAGCTTGTTTATTCTTGAAAAACAATCCTTCATATGTTAATGCTTTACCTGAATTTTTCCAGAAGAGCTCAACTTTTCCTTCGAAGGCTCTGGTTTTAGCAGCCCCTGCTCAATCACCTTCTACTGAAGCAGCTTCATCCAAGTCATCTGATGCAAGGGCTTTGCCTAAAGAGAAAGCCATGGTCCCAGGGTCTTCACCATAGCTAGCTGGAGAGCTGCCACCTTCCCAGGGCGTTGACCCCCCCCCCCCACGTGTTAAACCAGAAGGTAATTCACATCTTATGATCTTTTTCTTGCTTGTACTATTGGCCTTCTACCTATTGCTACTTGAATTTTGCAGAGGTTCCTACGGGCTTACCCGTTGTGGCATAGCCTATTCGTCTAGACAAGGGAAAATCTCCACAAGTGGCTGAGTGACTAGCGATGTCCCCGACTTCCCAAAGTTGCTGATGAGGTAGCCTTTGTTTCATCTTTCATCTTTACTTCATTTACTACAACGAAAATGCTAAATGCTTGTAATTTTTTTTATAGGTCACGACACCACTTTACGCTCCATCCAAGACTTGTTCACCTTTTGGGATCAAGTAAAGACATCTCGTCATTCTCCAACCAGTCGTCCTTCTGCTTTATCTACTGCAATCTCGAAAGAAAATATGAAGGTTTTCAAGCAATCAGTGCTTGAATACATTCCTTTCATGGATATGGATATCGACAAAGCTAGTGCTGCTAAACAAATAGATAAATTCGAGCTTTTGAGTGCAAAAATGGTTCAAACACTTGAGCTTCCTTCGCTTAATATTTCATCTGACTTTAAGCTGACATTGAAGATTATCCACTCCGCGATAAGCTCTTTGCTAACCAGGAATGTCGAGTTGAAAGCCAAGAGTACTCAGTATCTCCATGCTATAATCGAAAAGGAGTCTTTGCTTCAAGATATTGAGAAGGCTAGGGTTGATCTAAATGAAATCTCCTCTGAAGTCATGGTTGAAGACTCTTTGATGATAAGTTTGGCTGTAGAGATGAAGAAACTCCAAGTAAAGATGGACGACTGCAGGGTCAGATTAATTGCTAAGAGACGTAATGCTTCCGAAGGAGTTGAGTGAACCAAGTCTCTGGTCGAGCGTTCACTACAACAAAAATAGTCATTAGCAACATTTAAAAGGCAACATTTGTTGATAAATGTTGCCAAAATGGTCTTTGGGCAACATTTTCGTAAGTGAATGTTGCCATAGGTTAATATAAATGAGTTTTAGCAACGTTTTTTTGAAAAATGTTGCGGTAGACCACTTTTCGCAACGTTTATTGAGTGTTGTGGAAGGTCTTTACCTTTCAGAACGTTTTGTAAACGTTGCTAAAAGTAGGACCTTTCGCAACGTTTTGATAAATGTTGCGAAAGGTATTTTAACCCATTTAATCATTGAGTCCATCAATTTCAACCCAACAATAATATTCGATTTAGCTTACAATTTTTTTTTTAAACTAATTTACTCCAACCCAAGACTTGGCCCAATACAACCTACCCAGCGGCCCATTCCAAAAACAAAATACCCGGCCCATTCTAAAAACATAATACCCCAGCCCATGACTCAATATTCTCCCATTTCGATTTCCCCTGAATTCAACCCCTCCCGCCCCTGCCTCCGCCTTCGCCCTTCACAGCAACCAGGAGCTCAGC
The DNA here is from genome assembly GCA_035079005.1 of Fraxinus americana. Lineage (NCBI taxonomy): Eukaryota > Viridiplantae > Streptophyta > Magnoliopsida > Lamiales > Oleaceae > Fraxinus > Fraxinus americana. Next base: position 30,903 of record JAVHZT010000149.1, on the reverse strand, counting down.
CTCAGTCCGTCAGTTGCCCTCAACTCGCAGTCGCCTCGGTGCCGGCGTTTCGACAGGCGACAGTAGCCCACAACTTTTCGATAGCAGCCTTGAGCCCACTCATCGACTGTAGACTTCTTCCACTCTTCGACAATCGACCATGACCCGCAGCCTCACTCCGGTGTTGTAGACTTCTTCCACGTTTCGACAGCAGCCCACTCCAGCCACTGTAAGTCCAGCTACTGTAATGTCCAGCAGCTCTTCGCCTCTTCCTATTTGTGCAATTTGTTTTTTCGTTTGTTCAAAGTAATTGTGCAATTGTGTTGTGTTCAAAGTATTTGTGCAATTGTGTTGTGTTCAAACTTTTTGATGAATTTGTGGATTTGTTTATTTATCATTTATGGAATGTAATTTGTGGGACTGCAATTCTGATTCTATGAAGAAGGTTTGGGCGGTGTTGTGTAATTTGTGTTGGAATGGATTGGATTGGTGTCTGATTTGGATTAATGTTTGGGCAGATTTGGGCAGTGTTGTGTTGGAATGGTTGGAATGTTTGGGCAGTGTTGTGTTGGAATGTTGAAGTAAACATAAGATGAAGCTTGTGAATGTTGAAGTAAACATAAGATGAAACTTATCCTGACTATGCTTCTCATTTTTATTTAGCATTGTAAGTCTAATTATTACACTTGAGAACATTTGTTACTAGTTTCTGGATGCAGCATCAAACCTGCCAAAATTAACAGCTGGTTTTGGTCTTCTTGCTTTGATGGGCGTGTTCTTGGCATCCTTAGGACCATTTTTGTTTTATAGGTGTAGCAGGTAACTCGAATGAGTGACTGGCATTTATAAAGTCATTGTTTATCTAGTTTGTTTCAACTTAGATGTCTATAGAAGTGGTGAAGGTGCTATGTCTTTACTTTTGTGTTTGATTTATTTCTAATTTTCTTATTACTCTTAATATGGTATGCCTGGCCAAAGACGATTTCATTAAGTAACTGAATATTTTCTCCCAGGAGCTTGTGGTTGTTGGAAGTACTAGAGCATGTGCTAAGGTGCCTCATTGCATCTGGTCGCCGATACCACCTCCAGAGTTAAGAAGAGAACCCATTGACGATCTGAGCACCAATGGAGGATTCGTTTCTTTAGGTATTACATTTTTACTTTTATTATTTTTACAACAAATTAACAGTGAATAGTCGTAGCATTTTTTACCCCATGTTTCCAAGCTTTTGGTTCAACTTATCCAAGTCCTGTTACCACGACTCTTTAAGATATTACGTTCCATCACGTGGAAGGAAAGAAACTAGACAAGACTGTGTGGAACCTACTGAACTTCTATACATTCGTGAAATATCATGTGAAGGTAATGCACATTCATAAGCTATAGAGTACCAGAGTTGCTTGCATCCTGGAACTAATATTTAGTCTTAAACAGAGCACTAGAGGTTTTATACACCGGAGGCTGAGAATGCGTCTTGGAAACTTGGTTGAGGTAATGAAATCCCTACCTGAAGTCATGCATGTGAAGTTACATCTCTCCCTTTAGATGTGAGATCTCATTACTGCTAAGATTAGCATATCTAATGAGCTGCTCTCCTGGCAACTTACAGATCTTGCAGAATGCAGGAATTGAAGAAGAAGAACAAAATAAGAATAAAGTCCAAGGTATGAGTGTAATTATTTTGCATTTCAAATATTGTGGTGAAATGGGCAGTTTCAACTCTTACAAAGGGAATCAGCTAAAGAATAAATTGAGGAAGCTGTTTATGGCTAACAATCAACTGCATAAATTCTGCATGTACGCACAGTTCAGGCATCTATTATTTTGCTAGCCTGTCCTTTCATCTTCCCTCAATAACTTTCTCCATTATGAAGCTGAATATTCTGATGCAGGATTTAAATACTCAAGGAAGTTTGCAAGATTCTCAAAACCCAAAATCCTCAGGAGAAGATGTAATTTCAGCAAAAAGCTCCTTTTGTATTACCATTTTATTTCATTTTGAAGCTCCTTTTTATTTAGGTGTTGTTGTATCACATTCTAATGTTCAAGTGTATGAATTCAAATATTTTTAATGAAATTATCAAATTTTATGCAATTTCAAAATTTGTTCATAAGGAGTCATTTTCAATTTTACCAATCAATTTGCATAAATTACTTTAAAAAAAAAAACCCTACGGCAACGTTCAAAAGAACGTTGCCGTAGGGGTCCTATTCTACGACAACACCTTGATTTGCAACACACGTTCAAACGTTGCAAAAGGTCTACGGCAACGTTTTTTGAACGTTGCCGTATGCTGTTTTTGTTGTAGTGGTTATACAAAGCTGGAAGTTGACGAGGAGTTTGTGACTGAGTTATCCACTGCTTCTTCTGAACAGAGCGATGAATGAGGGAAACTTGGGGAACAGATACTTTATGCTTGGGGCAAACTGTAATTAAGATATTAATGCCTTATTTTTCTTGTAATTCTGTGCTGACAGTTACTGTTAATTCAACTGTAATGGCAACCAATGTCATTAATGAAATGAATTTTTATTTACTTGTGTAATGATTTTTGTATGGATTCAGAAATAGTATAATTTACGTTTACTTCAATCGTCAATACCCCAAGCATTTAATTATTAACCTTGTGCAAAACTCGTGCACCTGTCCCCCCGTGAAATCTTCACACGGATCAAAACTTTTGGTATTCTGACTTTCTTTTCCATGATTTTGGGCCATTTAGTTCCGATTACTGTGCATGTAAGTGGCCATTCATATTCTATATTTTGACATTCACACTTCTACAAATGCGTATGTGTTACATTTTGTCATCTTTATCTTCATTCTCCACAAAATCAGCTTACTTGCCATCGTTTGGCATTCAGATAATTGATCAACTATTTCCTCCTTCGACATAAATGGATCATTTGATCTGTTCCCCATTTCACATTCTGTCTTGATATTATCTTTAGTATGAGATATATAAGAAATGTTCTTTGGTCAATGAAGGTATTCTCAGTACCTCCTCCATTTATGATCTCCAGAAAGAGTTCTAGATAAGAGCCAATTGCTTTCTGAAAGTGTTTCTCAGCCTTTTTGCCTGCCATTGCAGCAATGCATTTAAGAAGGCGATTGAAGCCAATTCGTCATTTTCTTTGTGGTTGATAAAAGAATGATGATAGTCTGCTTCCAATTGCGGCTTATAGAGCATTTTGTATTTTGTATCTCATGGTTTGTAACAAATATTTGATAATAAAAGAGTTTATTTGAAAGTATTTCGTTCTCGTTTTATTTGTCATAATCGCTCAACAATACTGTTTATTTATACCTCTATTTGTTCACTTTCACATATGGAAGAAACATATTTCTTCAAATATTTACTATTAATAAACCTCATATGTTTCGTACCATCTCGATCTTCTAAATGGTAGGCTCCATTAGGCAATAAATTTTTCACTTGATATGGTTTTTCCCAACTGGGTGACCATTTACATACTTTGGATCTTTACTATCCATATGGAGTATTGTTTTCCAAAACAACTCGCCTAAGCTAAAACATTTGGCTATAACTTTTTTTTTTTTAGAATTTAGCCATTCTTTGTTTTTGAACCTGCAATCTATCCAGGATGTCCAATTTTAACTCGTCCAATTCTAATAAATTTTGGGCTAGTGATTCGGCATACTCGCTATCGCCTAAGTCATTTTGTAAGCATACTCTCATTGACTGCACGTTGATTTCTATAGGCAACACAGTCTCTTCTCCATAAGTAAGTTGAAAAGGAGTTACCTTGGTACTTGAACGTGGTGGGGTCCTGTAAGCCCATAAGGCTTTATTTAAACACTCGTGTCAATTTCTGGCATTTTCATTTATTATTTTTCTTATAATATTTTTTAGCATCTTATTTGAAGATTCTGCTTGTCCATAAGATTGAACGTAATAACGTGTGGAGTTCACTAACCTAACTCCAAACTCGCTCAAGAATTCCTCCACTTGATCTCCATTCAAAGAAGTTTCGTGATCCGCCATTAAAATTTGTGGAATCCCAAATCTATAAATAATGTAGTCACGAATAAAATTTATGACACTTTTCTGAGAGATCTCTTTTAAATGTATTGCTTCTACCCATTTAGTGAAGAAGTCTGTGGCAATTATTATAAACGTATGTTGTTTGGACGATGGGGGATAGATCTTCTTTATCAAGTTTATCGCCCAACCTTTAAACGGCCAATATTTAATAATGGGTGTTATTTCTCTTACTGGCCCTCTTTGTATCGGACCATGCTTTTGGCATGCTATACAACCCTTTGCATACTAAACGCATAACTCTCTCATTTTAGGCCAAAAGTATCAACTCCTAACAATCAACCATCTCATCTTTTGGCCAGCTTGATGGGCTCCACATATCCCTTCATGTACTTCAGTCATGATCATTTTGGCCTCTTCCAAACTCATACATTTTAGTAGTATACCATCTGAGTGTTTCTTAAATAGCTCATCATTTATCAATACGTAATTCAATGAGAGTAACTTAATTTTCCTATTGCTCTCTTTGTCAGGTTCCCTCAAGAATCTTTTAATCTTTGCCCTCCAATCTATTGCATTTCCATCTTCTATGCAATGAACCTCAATCCTTCTCGCTCTCCTTTTTATTGTGGGCAATATCACTCCATATTCACACATAGACTCTAAATTTAGAACCTTTGAATAACCTAAATTCATTTGGGCTAATTCGTTTGCTAGATCATTATACATCCTATTAATGTATTGAAACTCCAATTGGTCAAATTCTTCCAACAACTCTTGAGCGATTTCATATTGTCTTATGACAAAATCACTTTGGCATTTAAAATCACCAATTAATTGGTAAATTACCAATTGAGAATCGCCCCTAATAATCACATTTTTTATTCCTATATCTACTAACAGCTCTAAACCCACGATCAATGCTTCGTATTCGGCTTGATTATTAGTACACATTCTAATCCAAGGTAAAACAAAATTTATAATAAATCTCTAGGGAATTTATTAAAACTATTTCTACCCTTGCACCTCTAAAGGTTTTTGATCCATCAAAGTACAAAATCCAAGGTTTTAATTCGAATGAATCGATCTCCAATTCAATATCTTTAGGCATTTCAAGGCATGAATGATCGGCCAAAAAATTAGTCAATGTTTGATTTTTAACTGTCTTTTGGGGTATGTATTGTATTTCAAATTTCGATAATGCTAAAATCCAAAGGCCTATCCTTTGGTGTAAAATAGGGCGAGAAAACATATACTTAACTAGATTTACTTTAGAAGCTAAATAAACGGTTACGGGCCGTAAATAAGCCCTTAGTTTTGTACATGTGAAATATAAAGCAAGAAACAATTTTTCAATAGTGGAGTAATTACATTCACATTTTGTTAACTGTCTACTCAGATAGTAAATCTCCATTTCTTCACCAATTGGTCTTCTTGTGCGACCATTCCGGCTATCGATTCTTGTTCAGCTAATATGTACACCTTCATTGGCCGTCCTTGGACAGGTGATACTAACACTAGCAGACTTGATAAATATATCTTCAAGCTATCAAAAGCCTTTTGATACTCTTCCTTTCAGACGAATTCGTACTGATTTTTCAGCTTGAAATGGGCCAAGAAAGCTTTCGTTCGCTCAGCACAATTAGAGATAAAGCTTCTTCAAAAGTTTACTTGGCCTAAAAATCTTTGCAATTCTTTCTTGTTACCGGGTGGTTTGGCCTCTAAAAGGGCCTTCGCTTTATTTTTTTCGAGTTCAATTCTTATTTCATGCATTAGAAAACCAAGGAAATTCCCTACATTAACGCCAAATGCACATTTCAACGGATTCAATTTTAGTTTGTATTGCCTCATTTGCTCAAATGAGCATTTCAATCGTTCAAAATGGTCATCCTCTTCAATAGACTTGACCACTATATCATCTACATACACTTCAACAAACTTGCCTATCATGTTGTGAAAAATCAAATTCATTGCCCTTTGATAAGTTGCCCCTACATTTTTCAAACCGAAAGACATAACTACTCATTCAAAGCATCATAATACCCCAGGGCATCTAAAGGCAATTTTGTGTACATCTTCTTCAACTATGTAGATTTGGTTGTATCTTGAACACCCATCCATAAAGAAATGAATTACGTGTCCGGCAGTTGAATATACTAAAGAATCCACCGTAGGCATTGGATATTCATCTTTAGGTGTTACTGAATTTAAATTTCTAAAATTTATGCGCACCCTTAATTTACCATTCTTTTTTAACACTGGCACGATAATAGATAACCATTCTACATATCTGGTTATCCTAATAAAACCTGTTTTTAACAATCACTATATTTCTTTCTTCACTTCAGGATGTACATTAGGGGCAAAACGCCTAGGCGGTGATTTATGAGGTTTAAAATTTGGTTTAGTTGGTTATCTATGTTCTACCAAATTTTTATTTAAACCAGACATATGTTTATATTCTCATGCAAAAAATCCTTATACTCTTTTAATAAAGCGATTAATTTACTACTAACCTCTTGACTAAGCATCCGGCTGACAAATGTTGGGTGATCTTCCCCTTCGTCACCAATATTTACTCAAATGGTCTTGTACTTGAGCATGCCCAGACTTTGTGATTCTCATTACCTCATCGTCGAAGTTCTTTGCACGCACTTCCTCTTCTAAGCAATCCACCTTGTTGACTTCTCGGTCAATATTCTGCTCTAACTCAAACACTGCTAATTTGTTTCCCAACGTCTTTAATGCTGCTTCTTTTTTCGTCTTCTTTTGACATTCTTTATTGAAAGCCATTAATTTGGTTTTGAAGGCTTGAATGTCAGCCATATGTTCTTGTTACTGATAACTCATTAAATTTCCTTGATTATCTTTTTGCCAATCACCGGTTCTTCTAGGGCCACTATGTTTGGCCTCATTTAATTGAACATTTCAATAAGTGCATCTACCGAGAATGGCTCTTCACTTTATGCGACAATCTAGGTTTCTTCTCCATCTTGAACCACCCTAACAGGTCTATAATTTCCTTTGTACATGAACCTTTCTACTGAGTTTGCTTCTGTGACAAAGGGTCTATGGTTTGCCGCACCATTTCTGGTTCGCCGCACCATTTCTGGTTCGCCCTTGTCATTCCAGAAAACTAGGCATTAGTGGAGCGATGAAGGTATACAACGACTCTCATGGATCTAGTCCCTTCCTAGTAGCACATTGTAACTAGTAGGACCATCTATCACAAAGAAGACTATGGTCCTAATAGTTGTTCCCATGGTTATATCCAGTAGCATTACCCCTTTAGCTGAAGTTGCTCATCTGTTAAAACTTGTGAGAATAACTTCTGTTGGGATCATATCGCTTTCTGTCTTTGCAAATTTCCACATCATCCTATATGGGATAATATTTATGGCTGCTCCGTTGTCAATGAGTACTTTCGCCACAAGTATACCATTGACTAAGGCCTTTACATACAATGGCCTTAAATGTTTAGTTAGTTTCGTGGTTGGTCTTTTAAAGATGACCTTTTCAGCAGCATCTATTTCCACTTCCTATTTGTCTTCTGTTGAATCATCTCTTTGTGATAAGTCAACATGCAATATTTCGCACTGAATCTCTGCCTTTTGGATTTCCTTTTTGCACTCCTCTAGTGTTTCTTCCTCGGTTACCCATCCTGTACGGGATGCAATATTTTTGGAGGTGACCCATACTTCTCAGAGCGAGGCACTCATTCTTTCTTTTGGGTGTTCCGTACATCACATAGTAATCAAAGGAACGCCCAGATGGTTATCCCAACTGATCTACCTCGCGAACACTTTCCCCAAGTAGCTGTTTCAACAAAGTATTACACGACACTCTCATATTTCTTCTCTTTGCTTTCAAATCAATTTCTCCTTCGATGTCCGTCATACCATCATCCTCTTATTCATCATATATCCCCGAGATATTTTGCCTTCTTCACATTCCAGCACACATGCTTTCTCCTCGTTATCCTCATTTTCCTCTTCTTCATTCTCTTTGTTTTTGAATTCATTGGCTAGTAAATAATTATTAGCCATAACAGGAGGTAACATACCGAACTAAATAGTGAAGGGTTGCTCTGGATCTTCATCATCTTTCTTTCTTCACTCAAACTTTGATCTCTCGAAAGAATTTTCTGGTAACTCTTCCACTGATTCGCCTACATTGGTCTCTTTACTATCTTCAAGAACATTTTGGTTGGCCACTTCGAGCAATTTAGGCGCTTTAGGACGTCCCAATCCCTATTGTTTCCTTATCATTCGTTCATAATTCCGTTGAAAATACCTTTGCTGAGTTCTGGTCATCTTATTGAAATGTATCACCCTCCCTGCATTATACTGGAATGAATGCCATACATTTGGTTGGTGAAGTTATAGCCTGAATGTCCTCCTATTGTTCATCGGCCCGAACTGCCTCTCAAAAGGAGGTCCCCTATAGAAAGATGTACCCCGTCCTCATCCAGGTTGGATGTTTGGGACAATATCAGGGCGATGGTAATGTTGCCATATTCCTGGTCTTTCTACGTTTGCATTCACTTCTTCCTTGCATTTCGCACATAGGATGCCTTTGTCCTCTATAGGCTCATTCCCTTTGATACGTTAAAAAACATTGGGATGTGGCCCAGAATTTTCTTCTCCATCATCAGCAATCAACTTGAATCTTGGCAACTTATTTTTAAAACCAGTCGTCACCATGTTCACCCCAAGTGGCTGTGGGAAATGATTTTCATCCACTCCATTTCCTTCTTAGCTTCGAACGTGATTTGCAGTAATTCGATGGCATCCTGTAACACATGACAAAAGATCAAGTAATTATTAGTCATATGTGACCATGTATTGTGCCATTTACATTATTTTTTACCCTTAACTTGTTCAGGGTTAGCAATTTAAGCTTGTTACTCAGTTTTATCTGCTTATCCTTGTATAATTTATCATATATAAGGTCAGCCTTAGTCACATCATATGAGAACTCCCCAGCCTTTCTATTTTCTTTTTTTACGGGCTCATCCTTACCCGATGTTATAAATTTGGCCATTATAGGACAATTATATGCATCTCCCTTAAGCAATTCGGCCAGACATACTTTTGTATGATCGCAATATTCGTTATTAACTGCATGAACATTAAAATTTGGGTCTCCATAATAAGTCCCTTTACTAGAGTTTTTCATCTGTTCTTCTTCTTTTATCAATCGCTCATATCTAATTACATTAGCACTCAGTTGGAACAAGTCCGGGAATTCCATGTCTTGGAATTTCTTTTTTAAATCGAAACTCAAGCAACTTTGATCGATTTTGATGAATTCCTTTTCAGGAAGAGGCACAAAACATTTGCTCCTGGCTATTTTGAATCTCTGAAGAAAACTTTCTGTCCATTCATTTAGCATTTGATGTAAATTCTCCAAATCGGCCAAAGTAACTTCGGACTCAGTTTTATAAAATTGAGCATGGAACAATTGTTCTAATTGTTGCCATGTTTGGACTGAATTTACTGGCTAGTTAATGACCATGAGAAGGCTATTCCTGTTAACAAACCAGGGAACAATCTCATTTTATGGTAATCGGTCACTTCACCACTTTGCAGTGTGAATCGCCCTCGGTAAATAGTGAAAATTCTGGTATTTTGTACCCTCTAGGTTACGGATAAGCCTTATCTACCCAATCAGGATATGACTTTGTGTAAGTTGGCCTAATAAAAGTACGTGTCCCACAAGCCATTTGATCATGTACTATCTCCATGATTTGATTCATCAACATAACGTTGGGATCATATGGAACCCCCATAGGTTGATTCATTGGCGGAACTACTTGAGGCCGATGTTCAGTCCTTGATTTGTAACAAAGGCACCACTATTTAAACCATTATTACCGTTAGCCTGAGTATTTCCTCCGTCATTAACATGCGGGATTTTCTGTCCAGTAGTTTGGACATTGTTTCTCGCATTTAGGTTACCCCCATGTTAGATACTCCAATTCCACTATTTAAATTTGCCATCACACCACCCCCTGGTTTGAAGAAGATGGTCTAAAAAGTGGTTCCGTTCCTTGTTTCAAACTCAGGTTTGGGAAATTATGTACCACAATTGTCCTAGCTTGGAAACTTGGCATAATTGGTTGACAAATTTGGCCTACTAACTTATTCATGATTTCATTCAAAGTGTTTAATTGTTTGGCCATGTTGTCATAATGTACATTTCAATTTTGAGTAAGTCTTTCTATATTATGAACATTTCGTAGATTTACTTGTTCAACGACATCTTGTGTGAGTTCCCCAAGCAATGTACGTATGGTTCGAGAACTAAATTCTGTCATTGGTTCGTAATGACTATGACTGCTTTGACTTTATCCCTCTGTTCGTGGAGTACTTTGTTGCTCCTCAAATCGTTCGATCACAGACTGGACTACTCCTTGACTTGCTAGTTCTTTACCAGAATCCTTATGAGGCATATTACTTCAGTTTTCGTAACCTTAAACACCAATGTCCCACTGGACATGCCAAATTATTTCGCGTAGATTTATCGAGCCTTGCTAACAATTAAAGGATGATTCAGACGATTGTGTAAGGAACAAATCTCTTGAGATGAAGTCCGAACGAGTGGTGCTTTATTTATGAAGATTACAATGAAAAATGAAACAGAACGCCTCCATGGGGTACAAGCACACAAAGTAATTCGAAAGTAGACGACAAGAAAAAGAAGTAAAATTACATATTCCCTGTTTTAGAGTAATTGATTCGGGTCTTCTTTCTATATCTTCTTTTTCTTTTATACTCCTTCACCAGTTTTCCTAGTGAAATCGTTTGAAAACTACTTGTTGCTCTATAACTATCCACTTGATTCATAAAAGCTGACGTGTCAAGGAACTGCCATTTTTAAACTGCTGCCACTACTCTCCTTAACTGCTTACAATCGAGATTCTTGGATCTTGAAATGTGATAAGACTGTTTAAAAACTGCTTCAATAATTGCAGCTTAAGCAGGACGCTATGTTCGCCCAGATCTTGGGCGTCTTTGAAAGCTTGGGTGAGAATGAGATAGTAGTTCTGAGCGGCAACAAGGCATTTCATTCGCTTAGATACTGGGCGTCCTATAGGCTTGGGCGATGATAGTCCTCCGTTTATGGGCCTCCATTGTATTTCACAATGGTCTCATTTGGGTCTATCCCTCAAATTTCTTAACTATGCTCCATTTTTTGGACTATTTTAATTGGGCCTCATTTTTGTATGTCAACACATACAGATCTGTAGTTGCTTCACTACCCTTTCCGCTGGCTATGAACTAACGTCCTAGTTTTGTGTAACATAAAATCAGCTCGAAATTTTTAAATCAATGCTAATTAACTACATGGTAGACACACGTATATGATAAGTGGGATTGTGATTGTTGCATTTTGTAAGCATGTGTTACAAAAGTGTTAGAAAATATGGATCATGGGTCGCTCATGTGGAGTGACCCGACCAACAAAAACATCAAACTTTGGAATTCAAATCCACAACTCCCCATAACCTCCCATAACTCCCATAAAACTTCCAATTTTTTTGTCTAACAATGGAGAGAGAAAAAGATAGTAGAAAAATGATGAAAATACGTATGGAAAATACCGCCAAAATTGAAGGCACCTAAAACCACTATTTTGGCATGAAAACTCATTAAAAAATGGCACTTAGGTTGTGGTTAATAATTCACTTCCATTGTGATCGGGATTGTTAGGTTTATATATTGTATTGGCAATTCTGTGAACAAAAGGACCAACTTGAACGATTATAAAAGTTTAGGGACTAAATTGTAAAGTTTCATAGTTGGTAGGTTAGCTTAGGGTTTGGGGTTTCATGTTTGGAACAAGAAAGATTCACATCGATTTTTCACTAGCTGCTCGCCGAAGTCATGCTTGAGTAGATGAAGCAGGAACATCCTAGCTCGACCTTTGCCCAACGTCGCTCAAGCGACAGACCCTTCGCTCGAGCAAAATGTAATTCTCGCTCGAGCGACTGATTTTATCAGCCAAACCTAGTTTCAATTTTTTAGACTTTTACTTGGCCCAATTCTCTTAAACTAACCAACCTATAAATAGAGCCGTCGTATATTTTTCTAGAGGGAGATTGAACACATTATTTTCATAGTGATTACATTTTACACAAGATCAAAAGTTCAATCCTTCAATCATATATGTGCTTATCATATTGAAAACATCAAATCCATCAAGTCAAACACGAAACTGAATTCTTCGCTTAGGTCTGTAAGTAAGATTGTGTCGTCAATGGTCCTGCTTCAAAGATCAAGGAAGAAGTTGAAGAACGAGGAGTTCTGGGTAGATGTACAGGAGATAAACTGTGTAAAAAGTCAGAATTGGAGTTCGTGTGCTCATTCCAGGAAGACTACTTTACAAAGAAGAGCCATTATTAGTGTTAGTGTGTACATTCCAGGAGGGTTACTTCAAACTTCAGATAGGAGATCAAAAAACTTCTTTCGCCAACTTTGCTGGCAATCTGTAAGTTTATCAAAAGTTTATAGTGGATCTTTGACTGCCAAAATGCCCGGAGTTTTTCTCGCGTTGGGTTTCTCTGTGAACATTTTTGGTGCTGTTTACTGCTGTACTTATTATTTTGATATTACTGCGGCATTCAAAGATAGGACTAATTGAATTTATTGACTAATCAGCTAGACATAATTAACTTGTGTCTTGTTACTTGTTAATTAAAATTATAATTTCACATTTACAACTAATCACCCCCCTCTAGGTGTAGTTGGGTCGAATCTTGGGTTTTTTCAGGGATGTGAGTTTTATTCTTCGATTATAATTGATATTATTTTCTGGAAGAATTAATTTGTGAGATCATGGTATATGTCATAATTGGATAAATGTGTATATTTATACTTTTATTGCACATTGTGGAATTATCTTATTGAATTACATGATATCTATTAATTTGTGAATTGTTATGAATGCTAAGGTCAATAGAATAGTGAGATTTTTACTTAGACCTATTGATTGTCAGCTGAGTAATAGTTCGATGATTGGAAGATTTAGAGAAAATTTTACTTAGAACTATTTGATTCACCAAATGGGTGTGAGTTCTCAAGTTGAAAAAAGTAATTTAATTCTCACTTATAACTCACGGAATTTTGCGGTATGAAATTAAGTATATGATAGTGAAACAATAGGATTGCGGACGATAATTGAAAACATAGTAACTTTCGACTATGTGCCTAACGTCGAACTATCGTATATGTTAATTTGCATTGATCCAAAATGATACATGTATAAATGAGTATTGCTTGAGAATAAAATGTCTCTAAAATCTAATAGATCGTGACATCAAAATCTATAGTTGTTGACCTTAATAAAGGTAACAAGCTAAATGCAATAACATTTAGCATAATAAGTTTTTCAGTTAGAAGAACATGATATTATAGATAGCATCAACTATGTAATTGGAGACCTGATGTGGGTCAGAATACTTTAGAGAATAAAGTTCAAGAACTTTTTCAATTATAGAAAAAGTAGTTTCTAGTACTTGAGCATTTGAATTGTTAATTTTTGTTATAGATGGTCTTTTTTCTCAAATGTCACTGAGCTGAGATGGTTAGCATAGTGTTAACAATTTGTTTTTATTGGTCACAATTTTTTTTTGGTGAGTAGTAAGTTCAAACTAGCTCATTTCAGTGGATGAGAACTTTGAAAGTCAATGTGACTTATGAATTGAAGTGTCAATTTTTTTCTATTGATACTACCACTGTGTTGTGTTGAGTTAAAAGGCTTGCAACTTGATGTTGCTAAATCTATAGGATATGCTTGTGTAGCAATGTTTTAGTTTGTAAAAGATTTCAGATCTTAAGCTTTAATTGAACTAAAACAATTGCGGTTAATGAGGAGACTAGATAATGGACCAAGAAGAACGTATCAGATAGAAATATGGGAAAGTGTTTTTGGTAGAGGACCATATTATAAAGGTTCAAGTGTTTCAACCATACGGTTAGATTCTCTTAGCTCGAAAGTAGTTAGGCTAAAGGATATTGCACTTGAATATGTTCCTTTAGTGTTGTTTATGTGTCAACGCTATATATATTGGATCTTATCTAATGTGGATAGTGGATTCAAGAATTAGAAACCTGCTTTATATGAGATCAAGATGTATTTTTAGTCTATTGTCGAGTCATGATACATAGATATATACAAATAATGAAGATGGAGTGGAGGTTTATATGACTGACACTGCAACTTAGTGTTGCAAAAAAGGAGAAATTGACCTCCTATTTGATATTAAGATAGTATCAAATGCTCCACTAAACTTGATCTCAGTTTTTGTTCTTCTAAAAGTGGCATATTACTTGAACTTATGCGTGGTAGTTCTATTCATACTTACAGTGGTGATATTTAATTATGGTTCTGGATATTTGTGCAATAGTTTGAGATTTTGAGTTGAGAAAACCATTCAAAATAGCAAGAGCTAAACTTCCATTGAGTAAACCCATTCGAATTTCTTGCGAGATAGATATTGTCATTACATTTGTAGATGGATTCACGCATTTCAGTTGTGCCTCTAATTTTTATATATTGAAGATATTGTATTGATTTAGACTTTATTGAAAGAGAGTAGAAAATTAGATTGAAGAAGTGAACATTTTGAAAACTGTTTGAGAACGTGAATCTCTACCATGAGAGATCTATGATCTAGGAAATGAAAGATAAATTCTTATTGGATTGATTACTTATTGATCACCAATAATTATATGGTTTATTAGGAGGAAAGAATCAAATATTATTGAATGTGATGAGACTTGAAATAATGCAGTTCAATTCATGTATTTTCCTTTGGGAAGATTATTGGTTAACTGCAATATGTCACTTAATGGAGTTTTCTCAATGTTAGTAGCTTCAGAATATATAAATTTGGGACACGTAGATAACCAAATACGGGATGTCTTAGACTCATAATCGATTATGTAAGTTCTTGATAATGAGTTTAGGAAGATGAGTCTATTAAGAACGAGATGAATATTTGAGATACACATAACAGTCCAAAAATGTACTTAAGTGAGATTTTGGATGGATATTGGGTCACAGATGTGACATTTGACATTTTTTTCTTAGTAAGAGAGAAAATTTTGGAGAACATTATTAAAATTGATATTATGTGTATTGATGAATCAATTTTGAACACATAAGAGTTAGTTTAAACTTTTGATTCAAGGGGGAGTAATCTGTTTACGAGTGTGAGCTATCTATCCGAACGAGAGCTATCTAAGAACAATCTAATTTCAATTATTCTTGGTTACGAGTAAGAGTTAAGAGCTATTTAATTTCAATGATCATTAGTTCAGAAATCCAGTGGAGAAATTTGAAGAAAGCGATGGATAATATATATGGAATATAGAATTTCAACCTAATTTGAGACGTGGTGGAAGTTTTAATTGGACATTATGTTTATTGAGAACATTCAGGTTCTTAAATACTAAATGGTAGACTAATGAGTTTATGATAAATAAAACTCATTTTTTTAAAGAAATGTTATACTCAACATGAGTATATTAAGTGAGACAAATTTTTTCGTAGTAGCGAGATTCACTTCTAGATGATGGTGCAAACCATGATAGTGTGTTTAAATTTATATTACATCAAATAAACTTATAGACTATATTTTTATTCTCAATTGAGAATTGATTGAAGAGATCTACATGAATCCATTTGTAGGTTTCATGTAAATGCTTCTATAGTATTATGGAAACTTCTTAGTTACACTTGTAGCCTAATAGGGTCATCTTGACACTATTACTTTAGTTTTAACAGAGCTTAAATCTTGTACAAAATTTCATCATGTGGATGAAGTTTACTGTATTTATGTAAAAGTCTAATGATAGGTTGTAATTCTAATTTTGATGTTAATGACACTATATTAGCTAAGCATGAGAATGAGTGTATTAAGACCATTTTAAAATGGTTGTCTTTCATTTTTTAGACAAAAGACATGGGTTTGGCTTAGCAAATGTTACGTTTTGTGTTAAAAAAATTATTCTAGTTTTATTTCTCTGTCATAAGATCTATATACCATAGAGATTCTATAATATTTTTAATTGTGGAATTCCTCCCATGTTGATGCTCCTATGTCGAAAGGTGATCATATGAGTCTTCATGTATGTCAAAGGACTCCATAAGTGCACAAAGAAATATCTAGAGGACCATATATAGTGCAATTAAGAATTAGAAGTATACATACTATGATGTATACTTGCCCTAATATTTGTCATGTCATGGATCTAGTCAGTAGGTATCGATGTTGTCCTTCAAAAGGATATTGTGATACCTGATTAGTGTTGCCTTTAGTTATTCTATTTTTTATCGAATGAATAACTTGTGATTGGAATAGATATGCAAATATCGACTAAACATGAGAGTTAGTTCGAGCACAAATAGTTATTAGACTTATAAAATCTTGCTATATAAAGTAGCAAAAAGTATATCTTGTTGTATATATCTTGACAGTTGAAGAAATTATTTGGTATAGATGTACAGGGCATCTAATGATATTAGTTGAGAATATGATATCAATGATAATTATGAAATTATCTCATGTGTTGAGGATCTCAAATATCATGATGGAACCAAACACTCGATAGTATTTCTATGAGAGACATTAACAAAGAAAGTGTCTTTGCAATATATGTACATAAACGACGATCTGTAATTATCGTACTCTAAAGATACTCTAATGAAAGTGTCTTTGCAATATACTTGTTGGTAATGTCGAATATCTAAAATTACGTAGAATATGATACTTAATGTATTAGAAAACTCTTGATTGAGTTTTATGTGCCTATAGATGAACAATTTTGAGTTCATGTGTAATCTATTATTGGGATTACGATATAATATCTTGCATGCAAATATAAAGTATGCCAAACATGTTGAGATTGGCTCACTCACACGAGCAATCGCCTTGGACATTTTGGAGTGTGTTGAGATGAGTCATAATGATCATGTTATGTACATGATCTAGTCGCCTTGATGAGATTGCAAAAAGTAATTGAAATGAATTTTGCTAATCCATTTAACATGTTTAGTAGTTAGATCGAGTTCTCGATTTAAGATTGTCTGGAGAAATGAATATAAGGAGAACTCAAGTTAGGTATCAAAAAATACCTGAACTAGGATCTGTACGGAGGTATTTGTTTATAAAGGTTATGACATATGCCCTAAGAATGGGAGAAACATCGTAACGCGTGTTTCATAGCACATGTACTTTTATGACCAATATTGGGTAAATGGGTGAATGGATCACTGATTCCTCATTGTGTTAGACCTTGAGGTTTATATAACCTTATATATACCCTTATGACTTTTGATTGGTTCTTAAGATTTTATTTCGGTGTTGCTACTTTTCCATGTTGTCAATAACTATGATTGATTCGGTTTGATGGGACATGTCTAGGAAAGCAACTGATTTAAAGTTGAAGGATTCAAGTAGGAAAGGAAGACTATTTTGACCAACATTTATATTTGTATTCAAAGGCCGGCCGGACAATTGTGTTTATTATTTAGGGTATATAACACAATTGTGAATACATTGATAAGATGTGGGGTTCAAGTACGTTCCATAAATACTTGAGGGATCGAAAATATTTGAATTAATGTTGGAAAATAAGTTTGGGTATAGTGAGATGTAATATTCTTCTAATAGAGCTACTATGTATCCCTAACAGGTTTATAGTACCATGAGCTCTAATATACTTGTTGGTCACACGATCTATTTGTCTTATTAATTTTTGTGAGATAGATCTTGAGAAAGATCAAACGTGTGACATTCGTTGTCCCTTGTGATTCGAATCAAGCTCATCATGTGCGAGTGGGAGATGTTAGAAAATATGGATCATGGGTCGCTCATATGGGGTGACCCGACTCTCAAGACTTCAAAAGAGTTGGAGGGAGTGATTTGAATTTGGACTTCAAATCCACAACTCTCCATAACCTCCCATAATTCCCATAAAACTTCCAATTTTTTTGTCTAACAATTGAGAGAAAAAAAGATGGTAGAAAAATGGTGAAAATTCTTTTGGAAAATATCCCAAAAAATTGAAAGGCAACTAGAACCACTATTTTGGCATGAAAACTCACAAAAAATGGCACTTAGGTTGTATCTAATAATCCCCTTCTATTGTGATCGGGATTGGAACCATTGGAGTGCAAGAAAATTGTAGATTTGGAGTTTTGGAAAGCAATGTGATTCAATCATCTAAAAAATCTTGGAATTCATCATTTCAAGTAAACATCTTGACCAGAAATTCATGTTAAAGTATGCTTCGAATTACTTCAAAAATAATTTTTGTCTTTATGCATCCAAACTTCTAAAATTTCTCTCGAAAAATCAAACTCTGTTGTAGAGTGTGCTTTTCATAATTGCGTCATTGTTCTTGGACTCTATGGGATTTCAATCGCATAAATAGTTCAATATGCTCATGGAAGCTTGACCCTGAAATGTGAATCATCCAATAGACATTAGCATGACGTGCAATCGAACCCAAACATTTTCTCAGGAGGATAGATGGTTAATGTCTGCTGAACTAAGAAGACCTCATGAGGTGTGACATGAAGATATCAAAATTTCAAAGAGGTGACATAGACAAACCTAGTCTTTCCATGCATAATGGTTTGCATTCTATAATAGAAAGAGGTGACATTATTTCTCAAATCAATTACTAGACCTTGATAACTGGCAACAATTCCAACTAGAATGTAGTAGCAATGCAAAGAAAATAGATTTCATTAATATATTCAAAAACTGAACGCTTTGCTACCATATGGATGCTACAATCATACTAATTGACGAATTTCTCCAGTTTGTAATGCAAATCTACGATGCCATGACATAACAAATGGAATGCTGATATCCTTCATTATTGATGTCAAGTCATCATTATATTTCTTAGTTGTACTGATTGTTATTTGCAAAATTTGGAGCGGATCACCTTAGCTTACACTGTAAGGCCAGGTTCACACGATATTAATTTTGAGAAGCGAAAATAAACGATCTTACAGAATAGTAAAATGTGCAGATATTGAACACAGCAATTTCTTTTGGCTTAATCCCTAGAGGTTCAACAACCACATCCAATGCCTATATCCCCGTTGAGCATTCAATATATTAAATTATGCTCAGTCACACTAAATAGCCCAAAAATGGCAACAAAGGTTACAAAAAATTAACCAATACACAGAGATAACACATGAACACTTATCTTTCAAGAACAACAGTCAATCTACTAAGAATCACCAAAAATGTTCTCAACACCCTCTGAAAATAATGCCTTAGAAGAACCCTGAAGTTCTCATAAATATTCACTTAGAATATCACTAATCGGAGTCTAAATATTGCAAATCGTGTTTTTCAAATCAGAAATTTGAGAGATGAGGAAAGCAGAAGAAAAAAAAAACCCTAGCCGTCGAGAGTGATTCTTTCTTTTTCTTTCTCTCTCAAAAACCAAATAGTTAAAACGACAGAATGAATGCCAAGTGAAACGACATAAGGAGATAAGGCTCAAGAATCATCCAGAAGCATCAATCAACAGCTAGATCAGAGCCACATGTCTCAATTCAGTAAAAAAATTAATAAAGTCGCATTTTGTAAATGCATTTTCATCACAAATTCTGGGAGCACACTTAATTCGGACCGAGGTTCGAATCCAACGATCTTCGCCTTGCTACCAAAATTTTGGGATTATAAGGGTAGCCAAGAGCAACATCACAATTTCACTTTTTATTTGCTCTAAGTACCCATACATGTATTACACATAATCAACAGATAAAATTTTCAAGCAGCTAACAAATTTATTTAAAGGAATCACTTTTGTACCCATATCAGATGGATTAAACCCTGTGGCAATTTTATCAATTCTAAGAATTCCTTTTGAAATCACATCTCTTATAAAATGATATTTAACATCAATGCTTTATTTTATCATGAAATATAAGATTTTTATTAAGATGAATAGCACTTTGATTATCAGAAAACAATATATCATGATTATCAACAAATCCGAGTTCAAATAATAGCCCACTTAACCAAATTTCCTCTTTTATTGCATCAGTAGCAGCAACATACTCTTTTTCGGAACAAGCTATAGCAACAACTTTTTGAAATTGAGATTTTCAACTTATTACAATTTCACATAAGGTATAAAAATAGGATGAAGTTGATCTCCTATTACTTCTATCTCCAGGAAAATCAGAATATGTATATCCCTTTTAAGTTACACAATCTTTACTTGATTTAAACATTAAACCTAAGTTAGGTGTGCCTTTAAGATATCTTAATAACCATTTTAAAGAATTCCAGTATTCTCCTTGATATCCTATTATCCCTATCTCCTACAAAATCAGAATCTATATATCCTTTTAAAGTTACACCATCTTTACTTGATTTAAACATAAACCTAAGTTAGATGTGCCTTTAAGATATCTTAATAACCCTTTTAAAGCATTCCAGTGTTCTTCCATAGGGTTATGCATAAATCTACTTAATATGCTAATACGATATGCAAGATCAGATCTTGTACAAATCATTAGATACATGACATAACCAATGACATCTGCATAAGGAACATCAAACATTCTAGCATATTCATCTTTAGATTTATAAAAATATTCAAAAGATAGCTTAAAATGATTAGCAAGAGGTAAGGTTACATGTTTACTATCATCAATGTTAATTGTTTTTCAAAATTTTAAGCACATAATCATGTTGATTCAATAACAATAAGTCCCTTTCTTTATTTCTCGAAATCCACATGCCTAGTATCTTTTTAGCAGAACCAATGTCCTTCATATCAAACTCAGATTTCAATTTCAATTTAATATTATCAATATCAGATTTATTACAGCTAGCAAGTAACATATCATCCACATAAAGGACTAAATACAAAGAATTTTAACTCCATCACCTTTACAGTATCAACATGTGTTATATTGACTCATTTTCAAGCCAAGTTTTAGAACAAAAGTATCAAATCTTTTGTACCACTACCTAGGTGCTTGTGTTGAACAATTCAAAGATCTCTTTAATAGACAAATAGTATTATCAAGATCGCCTTTTGCAAAACCAACAGATTTCTCATGTAAATTATTTCATCTCATTCACCATACAAGAAAGAAATTTTGACATCTAATTGATCAAGTACCCATTTAAATTGAGCAAGAGAAACCAGGCATCTAATAGTAGTATAATTCACTATAGGAGGAAAAAAATTCCAGTGTAATCTACACCTTTTTGAGCAAAACATTTTGCAACAAGTCTAACTTTATGGCTAACATTTTTACTCTCTCCTTTTTTTACTTTATAGATCCACTTACAGTCAATCAATTTCTCCCCATTAGGCCTGTTAACAAGTTCCTAAGTTTTTTTTTTAAGAAGTGAAGACATTTCATCTTCCATGGCAGCTATCTAGTTTTTACTTTCTTTATACTTAATGACATTCTCATAGGAGTTTGGCTTATTTTCAAACTTTTCTTAATAAGTAAATAAAAAACAAAATATCACTATCAAATCTAGTAGAAGATCTGATCTGCCTCATCTCCATATCTCTTGTGAGTTAATACTCATCAAGGGTAAGAGTTGTAGGATCATATTGGTCGATCTAATCAACTTCTTGATCATTCTCAGTTTCGCATAAAGAAACATTTTCTTCAGGACCAGTTTCATCTACAACAGACATAAGAGTATCTTGCTAAATGTGCGAAGACTCCACCTCAATTTGAACATCTTTTTCAGTTAAGATATTTTCTTTTCCTTCTAAATATGGCATTAAAGATTATTAAAAATGACATATTCTCTAAAAATGACCATATACGCTTTTTCACATTTTATCCATAATCGGTAGCCTTTAACATTTTCATCATAACCTAAAAAATCACATTTAAGTGATCTAAATTCTAATTTAACAATGTTTTGATGAGCATATGCAGTACAATCAAACACTTTCAGGTGGGAATAATTCCCATAATTATTGGACCAAACAAATTCAGGAACTTCAAAATTTACAGCTTAAGTAGGACTTCTATCAACAAGATATGCAGCAGTTTTAATAGTTTTACCTCAAAACAGTTTAGACAAACTAGAACTTAAAATCATGCATCTTATTTTATTTAATAAAGTTATATTCATTCTTTCAGCTATTCAATTTTGTTGGGGTGTATAGGTGACAGCTCCGTATCTTAAAATACCATGTTCATTGCAAAAATTATTGAATTCATGATTGCAAAACTCCAAACCATTGTCAGTTTTCAAATTTTTATTTTATCATCGGCTTGATTTTCAATTTAAGTTTTCTAGTTTTTAAAAAAGAAAAGGTCCCATCTTTATTTGTTAATAAGAAAACCCAAATTTTTCTTGAAGGGTCATCAATGATCAATAAATAATACTTGAAACCAGATAGAGTGCACACAACAGTAGGACCCTACAAATCAGCATGTAAATACTCCAAAATCAGTAGCAGGATCCTGCAAATCAGTTGGAAAAGGTAGTTTGAATTATTTTCCTATAACACATTGTTCACAAGAACCAAAATCATCAAAATTTAATTTTTCAAAAACTCATTTTGCTTGTAAAGAATTTAGACTCTTTTTACCAATATGGCCAATTCTGTCATGCCATAAGTTTACAAGTGTAAATTTCTCAGACAGAGAGCCAAAAAAGGGTTTAGCTTTTAGAAAATAGAGGTCGTGTCTCTTATGATGAAATCACTGCCCCTAAGAATTTTAATGTGTCCTTGACCCAAATTTATGTAAAACTCCATATCATATCATACCTAAAGATACCAAATTCCTTTTCAAATTAGGAACAGATCTTGTTTCTTTTAGGAATAGAACATTACCATTAAGTGATATTAGGAATAGTTTCTTGTTTCTTCAAGTGATATTATTTCCCATTATAACTTTCCCACTAACAGTTTTTTCAAAATCAAGAAAACTGTTTTTATTAGGTCACATATGAAAAGAACACAGAAATCAAGTATTCATTCATCACTCAGTTTCTTCTCCACATTAACAAAGACTAAACTATTTCCAGCCTTAGCATTATTATACACTAAGGCATTACTCCCATCATCAAACCTCTTTTCTTTAGAATCATTTTTCTTCTTAAAGCAATCTTTAGCAAAATAACCCAATTTCCCAGAGTAATAACATTTCTTGCCTTTTGCCTTATTTTTGGACTTATTCTTATCACTCAATTTATTTTTATTTTCGTTAAAAGACTTAGGGTGATAATTTGATTTACCAAAAACGTTTCCTTTTACTAGCAAATTCTCTCCATTTTGACAATAACTGGACTCAGCTTTCATCTCTAGAACCTTATTTCTTAGGGCATTTATTATAATATTAGTTGTAAGTTCTTCCCTACCATACTCTAGAGCAACCTTGATGTCTTTATGTCTATCACTAATGGAATTTAAAAAGACCACAACCATCTGATCTTTTGAAAGTTTTTCATCTCAGTTGGCTAAGTCTTGGGTAAGTTTTGTAAATCTATTCAAGTTTTCATCCAAATCAACTGAAGGATCCATTTTAAAATAAGGAAAATAATTGTTTCAATAGAAAAGATTTTATTGGGAGTAGTTTTATTCACATATTTAGCATATAATTTAGTCCACAATTTAGAAGCAGTTTTTGTTTCACCAATAGTTCTTATCACATTTTCAGACAGGTACAAAAAAATAGTGCTCCAAGAAACTTTTTCGTGTTCATTATTTTTGTAGGAATGAAGTCAGCATGCCAACTATCATCTAGTACCCTAAAACATCTTGTTTGCATTAAAATGGCCTTCATTTTTTGACTCCACATATTGAAAGCACATTTTCCATCAAACTGATTTACTTCAAACTTAGTAGAAGCCATATTATATGCAAGTATAACTCACAAGTTGAAGACAATTTTCACAAATTTGTAAATAACAGTAAAAATACATATTGGTGTCAATCACACACCACGATAATACACTTTGTAAGACAAGATTTCACAAATTTTGTAAATTCCAAGCACACGCAAAGAACATGTAAACCAAAACCCAAAAGGAAACACAATAACAGAGATCATGGTACTATGTTTCAAAGATTTCTCCTTCAAGATCCTCAAAGTATACACTTATACTTGATTTATCTCGAATTCCCAAGGGCCAGTAGGAGCATTTGAATAAAGATTAGTCTCAATGGGGTTATTGTGTGAAGTAAATCAAGAAAAAAAAAATAAGAAACCCTAATTTATTAAAAGTAACATTACAAAAATTAAAAGATCTCATCCAGTGAGTTTGTAAAAACTTTTTCTTTCGGTTTTTGCTTGATTGCTTCCAAAAATTTTCAGATCTATAACAAGTCAACCACTTTCTCCAAGATCTAGGTATCTTACTCCTTAATAGTAACTCTGATACCACTATAGGGCCAGGTTCACACGATATTAGTGTTGAGAAGCAAAAATAAATGATCTTATAGAAAAGTAAAATGTGCAGAAATTAAAGATTGAACACAACAATTTCATGTGTCCTAAGCCCTAGAGGTTCCGTGATCACGTCCAACGCCTACATCCCCCGTGAAGCATACAATAAACTAAATTATGTTCAATTGTACTAAATATCCCAAAAATGGCAACAAATGTTACAAAAGTTTAACCAATACACAGAGATAACACATGAAGACTTCTATCTCAAGAACAACGGTCGATTTACGAAGAATTACCAAGAATTTTCTCAAAACCCTCTAAAAATAATGCCTCAAAAGAACCCTCAAGTTCTCACAAACATTCACTCAAAATATCACTATTCAAAGGCCAAATATTATAGATTGTGTTTCTCAAATTAGAAATTTAAGACATGAAGAACATAGAAGAAAAGCTAGTAGCCGTAGAGAGATTATTCTCTTTTTCTTTTTCGTCTCTCAAAAACCAAACTGACAAAATGCTAGAATGAATGCCAAGTGAACGACATAAGGAGATAAGGCTCAAGAATCATCCAGAAGTAGTAATCAATAGCTAGATCAGAGCTATGTGTCTCAATCCAGTAAAAACATTCCAATTAATAGAGTCACATTTTGCAACTGCATATTCATCACAAATTTTGGAAGCAGAATTAATTCAGACTTGACTTCGTACGGATCGTGCATGATATTAGAGGCATCCTTAGATAGATCATAAACATCATATCATTCAATAGAGATACAGTTTTCCACATCTATAGAGAGGAAAATCGGGTTGTAGATGCTCTTGCTTTAAAAGGTTGGGATCATCGGCGATATCAGACATATGGAGCAGCTGACGTGCCACGACATGTTAGGGCATTCATATAGATTGATAGACATAGACTGCCAAGTATTAGAATATGATTGTTTATTCTTTACTCTTATTTTTGTCCATTATCATTTATTTTCATTGTAAGAGAAGTAGTACTTCCTCATGTAACCACGGTATTCCTCCAACACAAGTAATGACATATTAATAAAATCTCGGAGGTACCTCTCTCCTTTACCAAAAAAAAAAAAAAGAAAAGAAAAATCATCCAAAAACATTTGAAATAAACACTTTACGCGTCCAACATTTGAAGCATAATACATTTAACACTGACACCTAAATTAAGGAATTTGAGATATGTTTTAGCTAATGACAAGATCATGGAGGGATGTAGTGGAAAATGGCTAATGCAGAGATATCCATAATCATGGGGTGAATGCACATCTTCACAAGGCTTTGAGAACGTGACAAGAAAATAAGAATTTCAAGACATTCAAGTTCAAATATAAACATCGAATTTGAAATGGAACGAAAATTTTACTTTGCATTCAATTTTCAATTTCATTCCTTTTTCTCTAAAGGGGAAGGCCTATTATCTTCCATTTTAGACTCTCCCTATCCTTTCTCAACCAACTTGTCTTTGTACTAAACATACCCTACAATGTCAAATATATTAATTTGGCAATATTGGTGTGATTGGAGACTCAGTATACTAGTTAGCTTTATCAATATCTAAGTAGTATGAGCTTGTTAAGTACCCTATTTTGTAAAAGAAATCCTTTATTTTAGTAAGGCGCGGTCTATACATGCATAAATAGAGAAATAAGCTTTCCCTCATGTTATCGTACAAATATGTTTTTGTCCAGAGGTAGATTGCTACCTTTGTACCCCATGGTGTTATATAAAACTTCATTTGAAATTATCATGCTTTAATATTTCATTTCATATAAAGTTTTTTTTTTTTTTAAGAGATCTAATTTACAATTTCAGATATATAGTTGCACAATTGATAAGTGTAGTTTCGACACTTATTCGAGATCCTAAATCATGATATTTTATTATTTTTTAAATAAAATTTTATCTAATTTATGTTATATTGTATTTTGTAGGTAAAATTTTATGTTTAATAAAAAATTGGAGAAAAGAATGCAAAATGTCGCGAAAAATGGCTAATCCCAAAGATGAAGCCTTGGAGAGAAATAGTGCATTAAATATATATACCTATACACAGAAACAAGATGAGGAGAGGAGAAATGCATAGAAAAAGAGGAGAATAAAACGGTGGCTGAAAAGAAAAGCAGAAGGAGAGAAAAAAGATAGAAAAAGAGAAAGAAAAGAAAACGCACAGGAGATGAGAAGGAAAACAGTGCCAAAAAGGGAGAGAGAAAGAAGAGAGAAAGAAGAGCAAAAAAAAAAAGGGGGGGGAAGTCAAAGAAAACGACTGCCAGTACGAAGAAAGAAAAGAAAAGTAAAAAGTAAAAAGAAAGAGAGAAAAGAAAGAGACTGCCAGAAAGAAAGAGAGAAATAGAAGAGAATCAGGGAAGAAGGAAGCGAGTCAAACTTGGAGGTTGTTTCTTTTGTCGAATATTAAGGTTTGTCAATTTTTGGTGATGTCGTCACACTTTTGTGTGTTTTTATACAGTGTGAGTAATTAATTTTCATATTAGGGCAAACAATGTAGTCGACTTGTGATCTTTTATTTTTCTATTCAAGATTTCTGTGATTTATTCTTTTATGTGTTGGTTTTATTATGAGTTTAATGCATTGAATTATTGTGAGTCTCTTATGAATCGAAAGGTAAATTTGAGACTTAGACCATATAGTAAAATTCGATAAATTTATATAACTTGAAGAGATACATATACTAATTATTACGGTCATAATATGAATTCTTAGAACTAGTGTTTCGTTTAACTAAATTTGATTCACATAGAGATATTGAATTTAATTAGTTAAATAGGCTCAATGAGAACTCGAGAGAGATAAATTGAATATAATAGAAGAATTCAATCGAACACTATATTAGGTTAAGAATCTTAAATTAAGAATTAAGGTGATCAATAGATGAAATTGTTATGCCCTAATATTCATCACATATTTGAATCTTCAATCAACCGTTGTTTGCAATCTTTTTATATTTTCAATTAGTTAAAAGTAGTTAGGAAAAACAATAACAACCATCATAATTATTTACTTGCTTTTATCAAATAAAAGTTAGAAACTTTTGATTAAGTCATGAAGTGTAGTACTCGTGGGAACGATATCTGGACTCAAAGGTCTACTACACTGCTTGTTACGTTATCGTACACTTGCGATATAAAAAACGTAATAACAATGCTAACAACAAATTAATATACAGGTTTCTTAATACCTAAAAATTTTGACCAAAAAGTTGAAAATGCATGCTCATAAAGGAATAAAACACGATGAAAATCATTACCCTTCAAACTCAGATTTTATACTAGATAAAGCCCTCGTGAGCGTAAAGACAACATCTGCAACACTCTCTCCACCTTCAGGATGCATGAAGGAATCTCTCTTGCCCACTGCCCATATATCAGGGTACTGTAAAGTAAGGAAAGCAAGAAAAATTTAAATTCCAATGGAATCTGGAGAAGTAGATTACACAAGTAGGTCGATAAGTAAATCAACTCGGAGCTGGCATTGGATTATACAAATTCTCAAAATTCAATTGCTTTATCGTAACACATAAGCTCATAAGAAGGACCAGATCGCTATAGCATGTTCAGTATGTATTAAACAAAATAAGTAAACAAATGATAACATCTCGACGTCTGATAAAAAGTTGAAGAGTTAGATAACAATTACTAGTCCTACCCCACTTCCATTGTACAAAAGACCCCTTGCCAAATCTATCATCCGAGTGCTACATTTGGATGATGAAAGAAGAGAAAAACACAATTATATATGCATCCCATCTTTTACTAGTTCAAGTGTTTACAACCCTGTCATTCGTCTTTGACTAGAAAGGACTCTTGGAGGGCCGATACACTATTGATATAGTATAAAGCAAATTTTCATATCCCTGTTAGTCTTCTGCTAGTTCCTAGCCAAAATATTTACGTCCACCAAGTAAATAGTTGAGTAAACATCCTTTTTGACTTGACGTTGTAATCAAACAAATGTATACATAGAATTGAGATGAATAAGCTAAATCGCAAAAAAGAAGTTACAGTTTATGTAACAGTTCCTATATCCTTTCCACATTTTGTAACGATCACAAGTCGTTACATATTGTCTGATTTGGGAAAGTCTAGCCCATTTTACCTCTAACAACTTTCTGTCGCGTCCCCTAAGTTTCGAACCCAAAACCTCTATTTTATGAGAGACTTAAGTTAAATTTTGATACCAATTGAAAAGTCTATTACATATTATAATCAAAAGCTAACGGTTACATTCATTTAGAAGTGGAAATACTGATGATACTCACTGTAATCATAATCTGTATGAATACTCTTCAAGATTTGGGTACGCAAGTCATATGCTTCGTTCCGTATCATGCTCATCTCCCAGGTATAGTTGACAGATGCAGTTACTACATATGACCATAATTTGTGATTTGTAACACCAGTACTTCAAACTGATCACGATAAATGGTCCAACCCTCAATGCTTGTCATTAAATATTCGTGCTCCAAAAAGGGAGAAAAATGTGAATAATAATTCAGTAAGTGAAGAGCATGTTCATGTTATGTATTTTGGCCATAAAATTTATGTTAGTATGCCATTTCTATCAATATAACATGAACCATTCCAATAAAATATTCTAAATTTTATTTAATAATCATGATCTAAGTAACCTAAGTGCTTAATAGGCAATTTAGTAAAAATAAAAAATAAAAATCTTTTATGCATATAAAGAAATATCACATGCACCTTTTATTGTAGTTTGATGCACTCAGTCAGATATTCACTATCCATATTCACAAGAAATCAATTAGGGTGTGTTTGATTGCATTTATTTTCCATGAAAAATGTCAGTTTTTCACTCAAATTCCTAATTTGAAGTGTTTGATTGCTATTTTTTCCATCAAAAATATTTTCCAACTTTTGAAAATAAGCATAGTTTTCCTTGTTTTTATGGTTTTTTCTATGAGATTTTTTCTATGCCCATCAAATACACTCTTAGAGATTTCTACGTTACCTTTCTTTCACTACGCCAAAAATGAGCTTTTACAACACATAAAAGGCAACATTTGATAGTTAAGTGTTGCTAAAGGGGTCTATCGCAACATTTTGATAAGTAAATGTTGCAATTGATTAGTATAATTGAGTTTTAGCAACATTTTATAAATAAATGTTGCAAAAAGTGCATTTCGCAACGTTTATTAAACGTTGCAAAATATTTGATATTTTGCAACGTTTAATAAACGTTGCAAAATATAAATGTTTTGCAACGTTTAATAAACGCTAAAAGTGCCTTTAGCAACGTTTATTAAACGCTATAAAGATCATTGTAGCAACGTTTAATAAACGTTGCGAAAAGTAAAGAGGCTTAACCCGCGAAAATTAAAGAGGCCCAACCCGCGAAATTAAAGAGGCCCAACCCGCGTCTTACAACACGATCCTTGCATTTCCCTTCATTTCCCATTCTCCTCCTCAACCTAGCTCGCCTCCTCTCCTCTCCTCTCCGCCTCCTCTCCTCTCCTCCTCTCCTAATCCCCGGAACACCCTCCACAGAACTGGGCAGTGGTATTTGAACTCCAATTCTTCCGTTAAATTCTTCTTTGTATTTCATTTTGATAATTCAGTTCTGATTTTTTGCTATTTTTTGGTTCAAATTACAGGGTTTTTTCGCAAGAAATTCGTACTGATGTTATTGTTGAAGTAGGGGATTGTGCTGTTGTATCGTTACAGAGTGCTTTGTCGAATGAGGAGACGGTAATTTTTGTGGTGTCAACCACAGGACAATGCGAAACTCCGGATTCTATGAAGGTTGGTATTTTATGTGTGATAGTTGTATTGATTTTAATTTTTTTTGTTAGAAGTATTTTAGTATTTATTTTAAATTTTGCAGGCGTTTTGGAGGTTTTTATTGCAAAGGAATTTGAGTTGCGAGTGGCTTAAAGGAATGCACTATGCCATGTTCGGACTGGGTGATTCAAGCTACCAGAAATATAATGTAATGGATTTATTTCCATATTTCTATTAATTTGAGTAATTATCTTATTTCCATGGAATATCATGATCCTGCGACTTCATTAACTTTAATTGTAAGCATACTATTGTCATTTTCTGATAATTCATTTAGGAAAAATGCTTGCTTTTGTACAAAATTGTGCACAAAGTTGAACTTGTTAGCGAAACTGGACAGTATTTCTTATATCATAAAAATTCGTCAATGGTGTACATATTGTGACAATGGGGATACTTATTCTGTTGATTCCAAGCCATTTGTTTATGTAATTTATTGTTTATCAATATGTAGACATAGGCTGAGTAATATTTCATTCACTTCTCAAATTGGATTCCAACAGAACAGTTCTGATTATTCTGCTTCTTCAGAACTTCATGAAGTGAATTTTGAAGGTTGACGGCTTGTGTTTGTAAAATTAAAATCTAACCTTTCACCAAGTATACTTAATCCTTTGAATGAATTTCTACACAATAACTGGTCCTCCTGGTTGCAGTT